>JBCFXI010000741.1:0-112699 GCA_038496175.1 Ampulex compressa
TATATAGTAATATTTATCTTTGCCAAAAGCTGTTATCCATAAGATAAATATATTGAATATTGTAACGTTTAGAATCCTTGGATAAGTGGGAACGGCTCACAGTGGCGGACGCTTTAGAACCGGTGGCCTTTGACGACGGCGAAACGATAGTGCGACAAGGCGAACCGGGCGAAGATTTTTACATAATCGTGGAAGGCACGGCCGTGGTGCTGCAGCAACGGTCCGAGGGCGAGGAAGCCGCGGAAGTCGGTCGCTTAGGACCGTCAGATTATTTTGGTAAGATTTAAATTTAACGAGCACACTCGAAAATTCGACCTCCGCACCATTCGAAGGTCGCGTTACTCCTTTTAAAAGTACATAAGGCGTATGTAATGTCGTATGTGCATATCATTTCCAAGTCATTTCCGTTTAACTCATTGCGGTGCGAGATATTTTATCAGTTTCGCGTCAGTCAACCGAGATTGCAGCATGTATGCAGGTTATACTTTAAAATACACGAGGGACTATCGAAGGGATTTGTTAAAGTCACGTTCTTGATAGACAAAAATAGAAAAAGCGCTCAAGAGTATATTCGGATCGCATGCACGATCCTTGCGGTATATCGGTAACGTGGAATACCATGTCACATTACAGCTTACGTTCGAATTATATCCGTGAATATCGGGTGGATAGAAGCGGACAAAGCAGCTGAGAATTGATTTACATCGATCATCAGAAATCATCGATTAGTATAAAACGCACTTTGGCGAGCTAAAGTCCAGATAAGACCGCATAAGACTAATTCGACGTAGATTTATAACGTTAACACTGTTTTATGGGGGGGAAAAAAAATTATTGGTATTGTATAAAACCTAATCGATGAAAATTCGATTTGCATGTGCAGGTGAAATAGCGTTACTGCTGGACAGGCCCAGAGCAGCCACCGTCGTGGCGCGCGGTCCGCTGAAATGTGTCAAGTTGGACAGAGCACGTTTCGAGCGAGTCTTAGGACCATGCGCTGACATTCTGAAACGCAACATCACTCAGTATCATAGTTTCGTCTCCCTCTCCGTATAAATCAACCCGGCAAGGCTTCATCGGTCATCCCACTCCATTTCTACGGGACTACGTTCTACCAAACCGTTAACATTTTTTATTTTATTAAATATTTAAGCGATTAATGTATTATGTCAACTATCAATATGTACACATTTTACGATTAGAAACGCTGTAATACATAAGGCTATTACGCACCGTGTTATCGCGCGATTCGATGCCCCACGAATTGACTTTCCGCGATCCTGTACAAATTATTAAATGTATGAAAGTCAGAGAAAAAAACGAACTAAACAAACCAGTAAGCCTCTACTTAGTGCCAGTATACGAATTACGAGGTATGCCACATTGGAATAATTGCACTAGGTCTGTTTACTTGCACAGCTGTTGCGTGTTTAAAAGTATCGTCAATTCTCTCTCTCTCTCTTTCTCTGTTGCAACGGAATCCCGTTTATGAAGGGCAATTCGTTATTGATTTGTCGCTGAAAGGTACTGTCCAATTGTTCTACGCATTTTCCAGGCCAGGAGAAAGAAAACCGTGCTGTAAATATTCGGGATTGCTAAAGCGAGTCGTTGCAAAAGAAAAGCGTGTTTCTTACAAGTGCGTTTAGGTTTAGTAGGATGCAACAGAATAGTACAATATCAGAAAATTAAATAATTTATTATGCACAACACCATATATGAATACTATCGTACAATGAAATTTATTCCTTTCTGCATTTAAAATCTGGTACCCTTTTCTTATCTAGCTCGAGACTGGTTCTCGATGGTAGGGGGAGCTGGCAAGAAACGATCGACGGAAACTTCCACGCCCCCGCGCTGAACACTTTAAAAAGATATAAAATATTCACTCAACACACGCGAACGACTTTCTCTGCAAATAATTACAAATAGTTCGTTTTAGTTCTTCGACCGATGCCATCCGGTACGCGTGACCCCGAGATATTTCCGTCGTCATCCACTATGAAGTCCGACGTCTCGCACCATTCCGACGATGAACGCCAGCAGCATCTAGGCCAGCCCACGGCGACTCCCTCCTCCCTCTTTCTTCCTCGTTGTGAAACACATTTTCTCCCTTACAGACCCAAAATGTCCCGAATAGGAAGCTATGCGTCTTAAGGTCCCAGTTAAGAACCACGTATCGTTATCGTAGGTATTTTCACTTCGCTTAAGGAAAGCATCGATGGCATTTATGCACATGGACGTACCAATGCGTTTAGCACCTTACGGCACGATCTTTATTTTTTTCTATAATCCCATAGGAATTCCTCTTCCGTACCTCATTATCGGGAATCATTTTTTTTTTTTTGCAAGACGAGCCGATTGGCAACGAAGGGGAAAACGAGTTGGGGTTCTCCGCCGATGTTGTTCTCTCCGTAGCCTCAGAATTAATTGAGCGAAGCCTGGTGTCACCGAAGAACTCAAAGCCTGAACGAACGGAAAACCCTTCGAAGAGGGCAATTTACTACGAGCCCCGGTTTCATACCGAGTTTTTTTTTATTTTTTGAATTTTTTTACTGAGGTAGTTGCGGATGGTGAAAGTGATGGATCCACGTTTTTTGTACAAACCAGCCCACGACGAAGAACCGCATCTTCTTCTGATATACGTGCAATTATGGGGCTGCCCGAAGAACATACATCCTATATATATGTGTGTGTGTGTGTAGATAAAAGCTCCGGTTACGAGCCTTCCTCGATGACCATGTCAGCCAATCAAGAAGAATGATCCGAGGGGTTTTGGTTTTTTTATAAAGAAGAATCGACATACGGTCTCCGAGCGAGGAAAACGTAACGTGTATCGAGATTGGATATATATGCATATGCATATGCATATGTTGGATTGGGTCACATACGCATATGTATATTGGGAACATATACATATATACATATGCGCACAGTAAGTGCGCTCATAAATACGCGTCACTTTTCTGTTATATCTTCCATCAGAGGAAAAGGGAAGCGACGCTGCATTACCAAGCACCGAGAGAACCACTGCTTGTCTTGCAGTCGATTAGATGTTGATCAGGATCAGCATAAACCAACCCAAATTCATTGACAAATTCACAGAACTTGTCCAATGATTCAAAGGCCAATTCTGCTACGACGAAATCAACCGCCAAATTTTGCCGGTAGCTAAACAGTAGAAGAAATCCAAATGTTAGACAACTCCGTTAACGATAGATTATAGAAATTGTACGTAAATAATAAGGCAATTCTATAGAAATAACGTTAATTTTCGGCTACGACGTCCTGGAACAGAAATCTACATAGTTATAATGTATGATTCACCTCTCTTCAGATACACAGTAAATATACAAACATGAAGTAATATATTAATAAAAATGGAAAATAGATTTATAGATACATTGCACAGAAAATTAGAGGGTCATCACGTTTGAGTGTCGTAAATAGGGTGGGTCTATAGATACTAAATAATTTAAGTACGTGATTCATATATCTAATTTGAGATGCTGAATCAACAATCTTCAGTTATATAATGAAAATAAAATAAAGCTATTTAAATAAAATTTTGAACGAAGAAATATGAAGGTTTTTCTATATATCTTCACACTTTTGTATATCTTTCAAAAGAACATTTTGCATAATGTGTATAATTTAATATATAAATGTTAGAAAGTATGGAATTAAACATTAATGAAAACAACACAGAACTGATATTAATTTTACTAAGAAATGTTGTATTCGGAAACTACAAACAACGTGCTTTCTTTCATTCGCTTATTAGATATGAATGTTAATTTAAGGAAATTGTGCAGGTATAGAGGAAGAGCATGTATCAATAAATTCAGTACGTACGACTTTATCATGTGTTTCAGTGCACTCTTGCGCTCCCGTGCAACGAACCAGTCCATCAAAAAGGCGGCCATCCGGGGTGCGGTGCTGTATAGTTTAAAGAACGCATGAAAATTACCCAACCACCATGCGGAACGAACTTTTAATGCGTGCTTTATACATTCGTCACTTTTGTCTTCTTCCGAAAGAGCTGCTAAAATTGTTGTTAAATCTGCAAATTTACGTAAAAATGAAATGTTACAGTGTTGTCCCTGTTTATCATATCAAAAGTTTTTTTAGCATGTTTGTTTCTTGGACTTACCTTGTGTATTCTTTGTGAAGATATAGTACAATATTCGGTATGCAACGAATTCGCAGCGGTTTTCTCCACCAACATCTTGATACAACATTCTTAACTGTGTTTGACACTGATTGAACTCTTCATGATCACCACGTTCTAAAGCTACGCGGGCGTGTGTTTCGTAAACATGGACTGTAAATGCATCTCTGATACCTTGGACCGTAAGATCTTGACGAATGGATTTCAATTGATCGCAAGCATATCTATAGTCCTGATCGGCTACCCAGCGCTTCTTCACATGGGCCAGAGAATTTTGAAGAACACTTACCGGTCGGACAGCAGAGGAAGCTGGAGCCTGAAATAGTCATTGCATTATTTTTTCTCCGTGCCAAATTCTACTGCATACATCTTTAAAATGGAAATAAATGTTATATAATATTTAAAATAAATATAATACAAAAATTTATTCTTACTGAAGTAAGACGCAAATATGGCTTTTCAATATCCTTGCATGTTCCAACAATGTGAAGTCCCGTAAAATCAAAATCTGTCGAGGGATCGTCTCTAATGCCGTTGTTGATCGTCCTGGAAATAGCGTCGTTGAACCTGGCAGCTCGTTGCTGCAATTTCTCCTTAGATCCTAGCTCATCCGAATTGCCTGTAGCTAAACCAAACTCGGAATAGAAATGCGATTTAGCCTGCTTAGTCTTCTTGGCTTTCTTGTTGCTGTGATTCTGTTTGTTTCTAGCTGATTTTTTCGTTTTCAACGATTTATAATCGTGATCTCGATCACTAACATTGGACGAAGATGACGTGCTGCGCCTGTACTTCCGGGATGGAGGACTGCGTGTATTTGAACGTGACCTTGACTTTGAACGTGACCTTGACCTTGATCTCGACTTCGATCTTGATCTTGATCTAGACCTTGATCTGGACCTCGACCGTCGGTGAGTCACAGAGAGACGCGCGCCAAGCCGAGCCCCGAGAGAAGTAGAGAGGCCTGGCTTGCGCAAGCCTCCCTGCGCATTTACCAGTGGGTTTGCCAAAGGGTTATTCAATTTTAACACTGGCTTTTGAGGCTTTATCGTCATGGTCATACGTTCACTATGAATACTTGGTAGAGGCTCTTGGTCCCAGTCCTTCACCCAAAGAGAGCCGTCGTTTGCGGCACGTGTTATCTTTCCTTTCAATATTATTTCAACTTGATCCTTGTCGACCGCAGTCTTACACTTTTCGTAACACCGGTTCACGTAATTCTTCAGACTGTCAGGCCAGTCTAGAACTGGACTAGGATTTGTCACAATGGAAGGGATACCTACCGCTGGCGTACCAGCACTAGGGGATGCGTTAGCCGCTGTAGTGACAGGCGTGATAGGATCTGGGGATTCTTCGGTAGGTGGAGGAGGTGCTGCTATTTCACACTGCGCAGGAGGTAAGGGTGGTAGTTCAGCCTTCAGATTAGGTCCCGGTACAAAATTTGTTGTTGGGTTATTTCCCTGAAAGCTATTGTTGAACTGAGCTGCTAAATTTTTGTTCCGCTTACGTTTTTTCTTCGCAGCTCCACTATTTCCGGAGGGGGTGAATGCCAAACCAGTTTTTTTGTTTTGCAGGTTGAAACGAATTTGACCGTTATATTCTGTAAAAAAGAATACCTATTTGTTAAATGCATGTATAAAAACTAAATACCACAAAAAATGTTCAGTAATACTTACGAGAAAGATCATTGTTCATGCCATTCCAGCTGCCATAAGGAAATGTATTGTATGCAAATCCTGGATGAGACTGCATAGATGCTTGCATGGAATTGTTATGCTGCTGAGAAACCTGTACCGATGGTGGTGGTCCAGGTGGAAGTGGAGGAAGGTCCGAATCGTCATCGAGTGACATTGGAGTTCCAGGCACAGGTGGCTGCTGGTGGAGTTGCTTTGCCGGATTATTTCCCTGTTGCTGCTGTTGTTGCTGTTGCTGTTGCTGCTGTTGGTGTTGATGTTGTTGTTGTTGCTGCATTTGCTGTGGATTAAAAGGTTGTCCATATCCAGGCATCATTGCATGGTAGTAATTAAACATCTGTCCCTGGTGCGGGACACCTTGATACCCCGGTCCATACAATTGTCTGCAATATAAAGATCTAAATTATATCAAATCTCTTAATCTTTCTACATGTAGGTAACAAAATATTAATACCAAAGCAATAATCATATACAGATTACAATTAATATTAGAATAACAGCAAATTGACGCATCATTTCTTCCATTATGCATTATATGCTTATGAGAATAACTGTTTATAAAGTTATGACTCATTTCTATGTTTCACCATACTCTTACTTTTAACATTTCTGTTATGATAAAAGAAATATAAACCCGTATAAGTATATACGAAAATGACGAATACGGTCAATATACCATCTCCCGTAGGAAGAAAACTGGATACAAATGACTAAATTTGGAGTCATGTCATTCATACCATTTGCGATATAGCCGCTTCATTTTTTTTACGACAGAATCATATGGAATCGATCATTACATAATGCGACCAGTACGTTATATACGACATAAGTCAACATTCGGAATTTACCCTGGATATGGATGAAACATGTTGTGCATGGTATTTGGCGAGGGATACTGCCACGCCATGTTCGCCATCGAACCCACGCCAAATTGCTGCTGATGATGCGGAAATGGCTGCTGTTTCTTCTGCGATGCTGCAGCCTCGCCTTCTGACATACCGAGGAAAAAATCAGTATCACTTAAAGAATCTCACACTTTAAGTTTCTCTGCCGTAAACACTCTTGCATTACCACAAGTATCTTATGTGAATGCACTTAGAATGTACTTTGGAGCGGAATATATTCTTCCAGATATACTATACAACGGACATAATGACATTCACGACGTTACGACTGAAAATAGTGGGGACAGGCGTATCAGCTAAACGTGAAGATGACCAACCGTCGATTTACGATTTCGATGCTGATTGGTCTAGTTTTTTCGATTCCCCATACAGCAGTACCAACCGGTCTATACGTATAGTGGGACAAAAACCCGGGTCATTCAAATTGCACTTAATGTTATCTAATTTATTTATGCTGATAAGAAATTAATAAGATACTGATAATAACTCAATAAAAGAGAAGTACTGTATTAATGGTAATTAAATAATTATACACAGTTATTAAAGATATAATGCAGTTTGCTTGCTTCGGAATAAAATTCTAGCAAGATATTGCCTCTGAATGAAATTATTGTCTTTGACTTTTGTCTATTCTACATTTTTGTTAAGAACGTTATACTGTGACCAAGCAGAATAAAATATGAATCGTGAATTAAGCAATGCACTAATGCTGTACCTCCCACAATATCCGATATTATTCGCAACAAATACTACTGATTAAACATGTATCTATAGAGATACATCTATAGAGCTCGTTAAAAGTTGATATTTGTGGCTACATTAAAAACAGAGATTTATAAGTTCTAACAACGATATATTTTGAAACATATTGTCAATGAGGGAATAGACATTATAACAGATAAACTATATTTCGAAATATAAGATCAAGGTGTTATATTAGTCAGCTTCGCGAGTTGCGATCTTCCTGTAATCTCGTACGCATAGAAAATCTGTATGTCAGCAACTCAGATTGCATTAGCAGAGGCGGTGTCAACGAATGCAAAACACGGAGCCGTAACGGTACGAGATTTCAGAATTACAATTGACCCTTTAAAAATGCGAAACTAAACGTTGAGGAGGTTTTACGGCCATAGTATATGTACAATTAATATGTCGCACAATATGGAATGAGCTAAAGTTAATAGATGCACACAAATGTCGATACAGTGAAGAATCCACTGTCGAAAAATCCTTTATACCCATATTTTCCTCTGTATCATAAGTGAATTACTAGTGCGTACGCGACATTAGCACGATTTATCGCGTCATTTCTCTAAAGGCTAGTATTGTTTTATTTAGTAGACCTGCTGATTTACTATATCCTACGATAACGCGTAAATAAAAGTAGGCAAGCAACAGAGGGCTCGGCGATCGTTTACAAAACACAATTACATTCATACATACGTAAATCCCAGTTATGCGGATTTTTACCAACATATTACCTTTAATACAATACCATTTAACTCTTTCAAGTTACAGGAGAATATGCTAAAACCAAATCGGTATAGCCGGCATATATACGCAAGTATTGTGGTATTCCGAAAAAATGGTATATATGTACAGCTTCTATGATTTTATTGCAAGCGAGCGATACATGTACATAACTTTATGTATACGTACAGGCGATGCAAATATTGCGTTAACATATCCATATTGGGAAAGCCGAGTTTTTTATCAATAATTCAATTGACCCTAATGCGTGAAGATGCGTTTCACTATGGAATTATATTTTGCAAATGTAAAACCATAGTATTGCCATATTTGTAATAGATTTTGCACGACAGGATAAGCGTTATTACTGCTTTAGCAAAGTATAATTCATATATTGCCTTATAGAAAAATTTTTTCATTATGCTTACACTCTTTAACGCGTTAATCAGAAGTATTGTGATGTCTTCTTAGGCACGAATTTATTGATATTCTGGATAGAATGCAGATGATATGTATATACATAATTAACATTAAAGCACCAAAGTGTAATACCTATGATAAAAGATCTCTTTAACGATAAAAAATAACATTTTATTACTGATGGCTTGTAATAAGTATTAGCTTCTAACTTTCTATGAATATCCATCTTAGCAAACACTTTGCGACAAATAATTTATATTAGTTTAGACGATACTATACTGTTTAAATTGACAAATATCCTTCGTGTTCCTCAGTGGATTCTCCAATCAATATATACAATTTAGAATCTTCCATTGACAAGGAAATTAATGCATATTAGGTACGTGATTGAACTACGTGTTTAAATTAGATATAGTTCTTACAAATTCATTTCTCTTTTCCTTAATTAGCTTGCCTATTCAACATACTTGTGCAATTCTTAATGTTATTCTGAACTTAATTATAGAACACATGCGATGAGCAGAATAAGCAGTTTAAGGGAATAAAAAACTTATGTCCCAGGAAATAATTTGTGCACCATTTCTTAACTAATTTAGGCATTTTCCTTTTTTGATAAATTATGAGCATTTTTGTATTTTCAGTGCAATAGTTCTAGGGTCCCTATATCTGCACATGTACGCCACGTATCTTATCACTCCTTTCTTTCATACTAGTCATTTGCATAACGATTCACCGCAATTCTTCTGTAATTAAATTCAGCTACTTGCGTTAATCCTTCTTCAACTAAGCTACTTGTTAATGTTATTCTATGCATGTGGTCAGTTTCTGAAAAAACACTTATACAAAATCAAACTTAGTAACACAAAAAAAAAAACAATATTTTACGCATAATACCATAAAAGACGAAAACTACTTAAATAATGCAGTTGCATGCATAGAGTTTCCTTCAACGTTGACAAATGCTGTGTTCATGGTAATACTCTGACATTTTAGATCAGAAAAGTAGTACAGCTGACATGATTGTTGTTATAATAAAATGCAAGCCCAAATTTTTGTGTTCACTATTATACTTTGTAGGCACTTTCTACGAGTAACTGGAGACTCTTAAAATATTTAGTGAGAATTAAAATTTGAACAACCTTAGTTTAAAATGTTATTTTTATATCTAAATGAAGAAAAAGGTTTAAATCTTTACTTTTCATTTAAAAAACATTAATATATAGTGGGTGTAATTAAATGTATATAATATATTCTTGAGAATATTACACTAAATGATGCTGTTTATACTATTTGTGAAAGTCATGCCTATTACAGAGTGCGTTGTATATTTTAAATATATATCCTTACACTTTTTCTTGTTTCAATGTCTTACTATGCATTTACGGTTTAAAATAAAAACTATAAGACATGTAAATTACAATCCTGGATTTCAAATAAATTTTCTACTCCTCAGCAATAGTAAAGGTTTTAAGACAGAAATAGTTTATATGAATATACGTTTTGAAATAAACTTATAAAATTTGACAAACAAAATATATAGTTTTGTTTAAAATTAATAATAACATTTCTTTCATGATCATTATAGTATACAAAACTCAAAAGCATAATAATAAATACATAAATAGCTATTTTACCCAGCGGCAACTTTTGCACACACTGTTGGCAAACATATATGCATCATCATAAATATAGCAAATATCTATAATGTAGTGCTTTTTATATAATGTTTATCCCTCACCAATAATAGTACATTAATCAACAAATTATTTTATAGATGGCCGCCATGGTCTAATTATGTCTTATATCATTTATTGCTATCAGGCTGTATCCATTATATTACTATGTTGCAATTTAATAATGGTTTAATACTGTTTGTAACTTAATTTCCTCGTGAGATAATAATTTGCTATAACATCAACACAATGTGAACGTAATTTTCATTCATTACACTTTGTTATAAAAGAATATTTCCTGTACGAAAGAACTACATAACTTTGATGCTCTTGTTAACGCAAGTACACCTCGTTCATGGTTTTTAAGGCACCGGATAGATGTAAGAACATAACATATGAATTTTTTAATAATGATGTAAGTTCATTGTATTTGTTACTGTAACTTAAAAATCATGAACCAGCGCATTTATAAGTCCTGCTGTTTTATATTTCATTATGATAGACTTAAATAAAGCTTATAAAAATTAAAAAGTAGTATAAAACAAATACATATTTACAAAATGCAATATTGTGTAATTAATTATGCAATATGCTTTACATATTCTGAATGGTAAGAATATTGTTTAAACGATTATTCTAAAATGCTTTTTTAAAATCGCCAACTTCTTTGACTTATAAGCGCAGCATTTAAATTAATGGATATATAAAATTATCAATTTTATATATTTCACCATATTCTCTTAATGCCATAAGAGGAACAAAAATACTAGAGATGATTAAAAATGACAATAACAATTAACATTGAATCGAGGCGAACTAAGTTCCACATGTTAGAAAACGCATAAAAATATATTTTGGAAATTGACTAGTATTTGACATGGTTTAGCTCTTGTTGTCTATGATGAGCATTCTTACGTAGTTATTACAGTAAAAATTTGAAACTCTTTCTAGGTACTGCCAATAACAAAAACCAAAAGACCTTAATTAGATTTTATAAGTGATTTTAGGTTCTTATTGGTAAGAGCTTGTTGGCCATTAGTTCTTACCATTAAAAACTGGCATTTGAGAATTTCAAGTATTTGCTGTAATATAATTTACATTATTATAATAAAACAGGACAGAATTGTGATACACTCGGTGATTTGTTGGCAATGATATTTAGTCATACTATACCTTTTATGGAGTTGTAGATGTTAAGAATGTTGGATCTACTGCAGCTACCTTTGCTGTCAAAAAGGCATGCATGCAGAATAACAAGTTTTGCAACTGAGAACATTCCAATTCCTGTATGAAAAAAGAGCAAATACTTCGCATTACAAATCTTATGTACCACTAGCACCCATATACTTACTGCCTTCTTAATTTACTTAGAAATGTCATAATGTGTGAATAACAGATATTATGTGCCTTTTATACCTTTGTTTCAATCGCAATACTGTCAGGTTCTTGGAAATGCAGTTTAAGTCTGCTCTTTCCATCATCACTGGAGCCCCTTAATTGTGAGAATTTAAAACGCCAAATAATTTCACCGATTCCATCGTATGAAAGTGTAAATCCCTGAGTCCATTCCAAAGTTAAACCGGCACTTCTACCATTGAAAGTTACAGGGAAAGTTTTGCTCTGTAATAAAAACAATAAGAAGTAACCAAGAATATTTTGAGGCTAAAAAATGTTCTAGAAGTTTTAATGTGATAATATTAACTTTTAAATGTGTAACTGCCGAACAAACGGCAGTATGCCATGCTGCTTCGACTCTTAGCAATTCTTGTCTAGTCTCAACACTTAAATATCTTGGAGGTTTACCAGGACTTTGTGCCAAAAAACAATGTTGTCTTTCGTCCACATTTTCGGATTCTCGCATTACACGAAACATAGTTTGGTAGACTTTAAAAGTCAATGCGCATCGTGACCAATCGCCTATATTACACTGTTGATAAAGCAGAATTTATAGTGGAAGACATAGTTTGTTTTCAACATTTCAACATTTGCGTTTGAGCCTATACGACTTTGAAATTATATGTACTCACAGGTGGCGTTTCAAATAATAATAGATCAGGTCCTTTCAAAGCAAGAAATCTTGGTCTATAACTTTGCCACGGTTGATTACTATTGCTTACTGCTTCATTCACCCATCCCATGTATTCTATACGTTCACCCACTCCAAAATTACGATTGTACAATTTCATCTAAAGTAAGTGTTATATAAGTATGTTAGTGGATATAGTCATAGGTACATATGAGATCTTATGCATTTTAAATTACACGTATAGGATAATGAATTAATTAATGATTTTTATATGGATAGAAACACATATTATGTAAACGTGCTTTACCTGTAAATGTGTCAAGCCTGTAATATTATCAGTAATGTATTTTAGCCATTGACTTAAAATTGCACTATCATCACAATGTATTACTCCAGTCCGTGCTCCGTTTAAACCTCTCACTTCAAATGCATTTCTTCTTAGCTTATCAGTTCCAAAGATATATCTTGTTACATATGCCATCATTAATGGAACTAAAGTATAAGTATGTAATAGCAATTGATTATGATGTACTGCCAAGTATAAAATAGAAAATATAATACAGACAAATGAATACTTTACCTGTAATTACATCTACCCATCTTTTGTATTGCATTGAAGTAGAAGATGAATTAGAACTCTGTCGACTGTGACTGCACCTAGGACTACCTATTTGCCTATTAGGCGATACCCACTCATCTTCCGTTCCACCATTTGCAACATTATCCAATTTCTCTTCTTTCTCTGGAAGCATATAATAAAATAAGTTTGATATTGTAATGAAATAAAATCATAAAGATGAAATTACCATTTTTCTGTAGGAATGGCTTTGCTGCTCTGTAATGTTTTACGGTCAACACTACTATGTCGCCAGCATTTCGTAAAATATTCACTGCATCATCATGATTGCAGGCCGTTATATATTCGCCATTGACTGTAAAATGACAAAAAGTGTACTCAAAAAAATTGATAGATAGATAGCATGCTTGCATTAACTATCAGATTAACTAAGTTTACTACTGCATGGAAATATTTTCAAACCTGTGTTAAATTACTTAATTGCAGATAATCTGTTTCCAAAAAGCTTATGTGAATTTTTGTATGGGGCAAGCATTGTAGTGCTCATTATGGGAATATCAAAATGCATATAGTATAGAGAGTATGTTTCTCATTGTATGCGTTAAGTTCTTGAAATTATAAAAATTTAACAATGCATTACTTAATAATTAAATAACAGTAAAAAAATATACCTTTAATAATTGCATCTCCTACAAAAAGCTGACCACATTGGTCAGCAGCTTGACCTTTGTAGATCCTAGATATAAGCACAGGAAGTTTATGTTCTGCACCTCCTTTTATACTTAAACCTAATCCTCCAACTTTTTGCCTAGTAATTTGAACCATTCTTTCCTTAGCATCCAAAGGCGGCTTATTATGATTTGCAGCCTATTATAAAACGACATTTATTTGTGCAGAATATGTATAATGTTTGTAATACAATATATACAATGATTGTGATTGCAACTAGTTTCACATTGTCACATAAGATGTGCGATAAATATAATCTACTAGATATGTATTGTGCATAGATACATATTTACTTAACAAATTAATAGCAATAAATAATGGTTAAAAAATATATGCACAGCTATACGACTAGAAAAACATTAAATATGGTAAGAATATAAAAAAATATCTTTACCTCAAGATCTTCTCTTTGAAGCTTTAATACTTCCATTGATAAATGTAAACGCATTGGCACTGGTTTACTTTTCCCATCGCTAACAGTCACCATCCCCGTCCTCACCTTTTACAGAATAATAAATTAATGAATATTATTATATATCGCGGGATAAGAAAAAAAACTATTCTTGTTAGTAAATATTCGTACAATAAATACAAACAAATTATATTTTCCAAGTTCATACTTGTTCCGCATATCCGTTATGATCATTGGAGAAATATCTTCGCATTATTTTTTTTCGGAGTAATCACGAAGTTTATCGGAAAGCGCGCGATGATTGCGACACGGTTTTTAAAATTAAACCATCTTCAGTTTTACCCAAAATAGAAAGAATCACGATCAATGCGATTCTCCGAGTGCTTAAAAACGGGGACAAAGGACAGACGTTTAAATAATGTTGGAGAAATGGATGTGTAACGTATTCAAACCGAATCTTTATATTGATTAATTAACCGCGCCGCTCGAAGATATTACATAGCTTCGTGGTTAATTCACGAACTCTGTGATATTGCTACTTTTCCGATGTACTTTTATAAAAATTTAATTTATAATGAAAACTGCAGTAAGCAACTGTATGTTGATATCATTGAGATTTTTCATTTAAAAGATGACAACAAGCTTCGGACGTACGACTGAAATGGAGCTATAGCTTCTTAAGAAACGGTTCGTTGCTACCTTGACTTTGAATCTTACATTCAACTCATGGAATGTGCAAAAACAAGGAGCACCTAATTTTTATGCCCATATCACACGAATTTCTACAAAAGTATTTTAAAAAGTATTTGTAATTCACGTCACGTACCGACGGTGTTATGCCGGAAATATCGAGCCTTAAAAAGAATTAACAGCACCTCTAGGGGCTCGTTTTTCTTCATCGGCCAAACGTGCAAATTCGATTTCACGTTCGACGCCCGACAAGAACTTGTATAAGAAATTAGCACTTGTTAGAAACAACCATACCTTCAACTTCTGATCAATCTTCTCCTCGATCGGAGTACTCATTTTCGTCGCGTTGATTCTCATTATTCGTGATATGTTCAGCCCAGGTCCTCTTGCTTCCCCTACGTAGCCAAAGGCGAATCCTCGGAACCGAATCGAATGATCTCACAGCTGAGAACTGTCAATTCTCCTGCCGACATCCGCATTATTCGTACCTCGCGACGCGAGACGCGAGACACGGCAGGCCACGTTTCAACAGCCGACGGATCAAAAAGGAAAAAAAAACGAAGGATCACATTCTCACGGCACCGTGCAACGCGGTGGACGCTTTTCTTCGCGATGTCGCTTTTTTTTCTTTCGCCTGCCTTTTTCGGCCGAGCTACCGGACTACGTTACGGATCGCTGCATCGTAGTGGTCACTGTACGATATCTTCCCCTCACCCTTATCGCGGCCGTTAATACGGTGCTGTCCCAATATATATGTATATATGTATATATTGCGGGAGGTTTCAATAAAGCAAAGTGCCGCGGGATTGAAAGTAAGGAGAATTAGAGTGTGGCTAAAAGCAGCTAAAAGCCCGCGGCCGCGGCGCATCGATTTACGCAGTGCAGAGCGCATAGGCTGTACCTTCGTGACCACTTCGCGGAACCGCGGGAAAGATGAATGCGGTTCTTTTCTTTCCGAGGAAAAAAAACATTATTCCGTTATTTGACTCGAATAAATTCGAAACAAATTTTAGAAATTCGTACAAAACGAGTGGAATATTCTGGATTTATTTTTTTACTCGTACGTAGAATACAGACACGAATGTTTTAGATCTGGTACTCTAAACCATCGAGGAGAACATAATAACAAATTTCGTGTGAAAGGAATACATTTTTTATCGTAATAAGAATAGTACGACGAAAAGGCAAGATAATAGTTGTTTTTAATGAAAGTCTGTTAGATCGCTACAGAAAAATAGCTGGGACCGTAATTTATATTATACGTGCTAAGGGAAATTGTATCTTGGAGAGAGTAATTGATAACATTTCGTTTTTTGACTTATCACGTTATTCTTGTTTTTCTATTTATTTATCGCTATTGCATTGTTATAAATTTTTATGAAGAGTATAACATTTTCAAAATATCTTATTGTTGTATATACATATTTATATATCATGTAACATTTACATTATCTGGTAAAATTATCAATAATCTGCGTAAAAAATAATTGTACGATATCAATTCAATTAAATCACAATAAACTGAATACACTGACATTGAGCTGTCTTTTATTTCTGTATACACATATATGTACGTATGTATAAAAGATATTTGAACTAGAGTATAGCATTTAACGTTATAAGGTACTGTACATTCAACACCAGTTTGACTGAACATTATTCTTGTAACCAGTAATTCTTAAGAACATCATAAATAATGGTCAAATTGGAGATGTTCTATTTATAGCATTTTACTATAAATTTGCTAAAAACTAAATGCACAATTATATTGTTATACCATGAAAACGGAAGACCATGTTGACGTTAACGATAATCGCTATCGCTACACAATTTTTGTATTTCTTGTGTCTAAAAATTCGATACTAACCATTTTTTCTTGAACTGCATATTTCTTTTTAACTTTTTCACTATATTTACTGACTAATAATGTAAACATGTACTTTCAACTTTAAACTTGTGCTCAATTGTAACAAGTTTTGTTAATAAATTTTGCCATTAAATATGACAATAAATAGAAGTCAATTAATTACATTTTGTGAAATTTCAATGTAATAATGTATGACAAATTTGATTTGCCCTGTGCAAACCTGTTATAGAATAACAGGAAGAATGTGCAATTAACACTTTCTGAACACGATTTATAAGTATTACAAATATATATACAACAAAATTTCTATATAAACTAAATAAATATAAATAAATACAACTAATACTAACTTACAATTAAAACAAAATCTTTTTCAAAAAGTCATAAGCTGCATTTATCACACCCCAGCTAATGAATGACCTGATATAATTTAAATGCACACCTTTATAGAAAGACATTATACTTCTATTTCTTGATATATAAATCTGACGTGTAATTGTCACAAATTTCTCAAAATTCCCACCTATTTTTGCCTGCATATGAATTTTTATTACATTCATCGGATAAAATACGGTACTTGTAAAACCACCTATTAAAGCACCACTAATGAAACTTGTTAACATTGATTCTTTTTCACCCAGCATTACTTTTGATTGCTCCTTTAAAGAAAAGAACATGAGGTTTGAACAGCCATTCCTATAAATAATTGGTACTAAGCCACGATAGCATTCCGACAATCCGTACTTTCTCCACAGATATTGAAATGCGTGTGATGTATTTTTGAACTTATTGTGATATCGCCAATCCTGAAGTAAGGTCTGTACTCTTTCAAGAGGCATGAGTATAGCCTCTGCAGTCCCAGCAAATTTTGCTGCCAATATTGTGGCTAAAACTGTATTTCCTGTTATCATATATATACGATCCTTACATCCTTCGTACATACTAAACATTATACTAAGCGAAAGAGTTTTCTGGCATAATGGTGGCAAAATTCCACGATAGAGTAGTTTTATTCCTTCTCCGGATATTTGTTGGACTGCTGTATTAGCTGGTATACCTTCTAAAATCTGTACACCATGACAAAAACAAAGATTACTTACAGTGGTCCTTGCAGTAAAACTATGTGCAGTTAAGCATACTGTAGGGAAAAATCTAATGTTACAATTTTATTCAGTGTACCTGTCTAAATATGACTTTGTTAATAGGGTACGTGACAGTGACGTTAATAACAGCAGCACCCCAACCACACAAAAATTCCTTAAAGTCACTTTTATGTAGTGCTAATATTGATCTTAAAGGAACCGCTTCTGATGTGATATTACTCATATTAGTATAATCTCAAGTACTTCCATTTGCAAGTAGAATTTTAGTTTATCCAATTACTTGTAAGTATATCTTTTCGTAAATCATGTCTTGTTCAATATTGTTCAGACTTGACGTTGTGTTTACCTGCAATTATTTAAATTTTATTTGAATTAAACTTTTAGCAAGCACATACCTATCGTATTATAATAAAAAAGATTGTTTACTTTATGTTCGATGTAAACACAATTTAACGTACTATATATCAAAGTTATCTTTGTATATTAGAGAAAACCCTAGAAAGCTTTATAGGTAGATGAATAAATTCTACAATCGAGATATATATTTTTAACTATTAATAAACCTAGTGTTATATTACAAAATTCTTGTACCATAAACCATTATAAAAAATTTAGAAGATTATAAACATGCTAAAAACCACTTTGTGAGAACTAGATATTACATACATCACTTACATGCGAGGTATAGAAGCATATGCATACAAAAAAGGTATTACTGATAATCCGTTATATAATATAATCATAATAATTGTTTTACATATCTCACTCACATTTTTTTCAATTAAAAATTTAACCCATATTTCCGATCCACCTGTGCTAAAGAACCAACACCAGAAAATCCAACGTTAATCCGTGCCCTTCCCACATCGCACACAATTCCGCTTTGACGTGCTTAATACTGATTGTAGCAATCTGTGCCTGGGCTTTTAAAGTTTTTATAACCTTAAATCATGATACGGATAAATCAAATAATAATAACGAATATCTTCCAGGATATAAAAAAATTCTATTTCATACCAATTAAGTGCAGTCCTCTGATGAACATTTTACGTCTTTCACCGTTGTAGATAAAAAATAGATAAACGATCGTGATGCATTTTACTTGCACAAGTATTATATTGTGTTATGGGAGCTAAGAGATAATGTGGTCGAGGTATTGAAGTGTCGCGCAACATGAGAATGCGTAACAACTTTTTAACATGTGAATCGTGAATAATCGTCTGTGTTAGTGCCAGGGATCATCACGTAATACACAGTTAACCACAATTATCAACATTTACGATGACGTATATGTGCTAGCCTTAGAAATCAATTACGATTGGCTGAGATGGAACGACGAATAAATCCATTAAAATGGTTTACAGTCGCTTTGCGGATCCGTGGAGGGACAAGGTGCGACCGTTCAGAACTCCTCCTCCGTTCGACAGTACAGTTGTGAAACGTACGCAGTGCGTTTTACTATATATATATAGGGCACAGTGAAAGGCACCAAAAACGTTTCACGTTCGTTAGGATAATTTCAAGTATTCAACTTGTGGGTAGAAATATTAAAACAATATTAAGATGCTTCGTTTCGCAAAAATCTGTGCACTATCATCGAGAAATTCATTAAAAAGCCTTGATGTACAAACTAGGTGAGTTCCTTGACTTTTTCAATCGCGAGAATGTGGCACGTCTCTACTAATACTATACGCTCGTATTACTAACAATATGGGCATGAAAATTGCAAAATCGTATTTCTATGTAATTACAAATGATCAAATGAATTAGCAATAATTAGTAATTAATCGCTGGTATAATGCTTTGTATGTATAGTAGATGTGTGTAGACTTTGATATATGCTTTATCAAAGATGGACTTTGATCATATGAGATTCATAACATATTATATAGGTATAAATGATCTATTTTTATACTTTGCTTTACGTCTTTCTTTTTTTTTATGTCTCTTAATTTTATCTATGCTTATCTTGTTTTAAGTCCTGTTACACAAGTTATCAAATTATATTTTATTTCAGATGTGTTGCTGCACAGGCGGCAAGAAAAGCACACGAGGAAAATGTACCCGAAGCAAATCCTACTACCAAGCCAGAGGTTACATCCTTTGTTCGAAATCTATATTGCGGACGCATAGAGTTGGATCAAATATTTCCTTTCCCAGAACCTTTAACCGATGATCAACTCGATACAGTAAAGATGCTCCTTGATCCTTTGGAAAAATTTTATAAGGTAATACGTATACAAAATTAAATTTATTTATGATTATATTTTTCATAATTGTCATGTATAACAATGCTAAAATTTAATTTAATTAAAATAATTATGTGAAAAATAACATAATTTTGTCTAATCAGACTCTTAAAATTGATCTATGTAGGAAATCAATGATCCAATGAAAAACGACACCAATGCATCAATCGATGAGAAGATAAGCAAGGCATTGTGGGAGTTAGGAGCATTTTCTTTACAAGTTCCACAAGAATATGGTGGGTTAGGGCTATGCAACACACAATATACTCGATGTGTCGAAATTTGTGGATATCATGATTTAGGCGTTGCAATTACATTAGGTGCACATCAAAGTATAGGTTTTAAGGTAAGACAATTTTTCTATCTTGATCAATGTTTCTCATTAGGCCAAATTCAAATTTTCTTACATTTAGTTTTAACTGGCCTGCTACAATGTTCCATATAAATTTCACATTACAGGGTATACTTTTGTTTGGTACACCCGAACAAAAAGCCAAATATCTTCCCAAAGTTTGTAACGGTACTTATGCTGCATTTTGCCTTACCGAACCTAGTTGTGGTTCTGATGCACAAAGTATACGGTGTCGAGCAATTAAATCTGCAGATGGCTCCCATTATGTTCTTAACGGTAGTAAAATATGGATATCAAATGGAGGTATAGCAGATATTATGACTGTTTTCGCACAAACACCAATGGAAAATCCGAAGACAGGAAAGGTGGAGGATCGCATTACTGCTTTCATTGTTGAAAGATCCTTTGGCGGTGTTACAAGTGGACCACCAGAAGAAAAGATGGGTATCAAATGTAGCAATACAGCTGAAATTTTCTTTGAAGATGTAAAAATACCTGCTGAAAACGTTCTGGGTGAAGAAGGGAAAGGCTTTAAAGTATGACATGCAAACAACATTAAATTTTCTAATGCTAATTGTAACATTTAAAATTTAAACTTATTTAACGTATATGCTTCCCTTTTTAGATTGCAATGAATATTTTAAATAATGGTAGATTTGGAATGGCAGCTGCTATGTCAGGTACTATGCGTTTCTGCATTGAGAAAGCAGTGGAACATGCAACACAAAGAGTGCAATTTGGTACTACTATAAACAAATATGGCACAATTCAAGATAAACTAGGACGCATGGGAATGTTACAATATGTCACAGAATCTCTCGCGTATATGATTTGTGGTCTTATGGACAATGGAAGCGACGATTATCATACTGAAGCTGCTATATCTAAAGTAATGTCGAACGTTAATCTATTACATTTAATAACTATCATGGTAAAAAAAGAGAAAATAAGATTTGAGATATATTACAGATTACCTTTTACACTCTTCTTTTTCCTCTATGATTATACTAATATGTTGGATGATAACGTGTTATTTGTATCTTAGTGCTATAACGTAAATTTTTCACTCAACAGTGTTTTGCTTCCGAATCTGCATGGTGGGTTTGTGATGAAGCCATACAGATATTAGGAGGAATGGGTTATATGAAAAGTTGTGGTCTCGAGCGTGTAATGCGGGACTTACGTATTTTTCGGATTTTCGAGGGTACCAATGATATTCTGCGCCTACTTGTCGCAGGCAGCGGATTTCAAACTCTTTCTGTGCAAATGATGCAGTTGCAAAAATCTGTGCAGAAGAAGGAAGTTGACGTTTTACTTGGAGAGGCTAAAAAGAGACTGATACGATTCACAGGTTTATCTTTAAGGAATTCCTCGTTTGGACGCAATGTTCATCCAAGCCTTATGGCTAGTTCTGATTTATGTTCAAAAGTAAGTATTTCTTCTATCTATTTAATTTGTAGTCATTATAAAACAACACGCTGTAAAGCAATAGCTTTAGCTGTTTGACTATTATCAATATTTATAGATGGTTTAAAACTTAATCAAGAGTATATTATTTGTTCATGCTCGTATTGGATGTTTATTATTACTATCCACGTCTATTGCACAAATAAGCGTGTATGAGTTTACTTACTACTAAGCATCCTATTTTGTACGCTCAGTATAAAAAAAATATTTTAGCATAGCAAGATTTTTAATGTCTGTTAACATAGTTCACACTGAATACATGTTACATGTTCTCTAGATTAGATCTTTCTGTAGGTAGAGAGTGAATGTTGGTTTTATATTTTACATAATTACCATTGAATTATAGCAATTACATAGTTTCGCTGCAGCTGCCGATAAATGTGCATGGAGATACAAAAAGGCACTTGTGGATCAGCAATTTGTTTTGCATAAAATGGCACAAGCTACTATCGATATATATACTATGATGGTAGTACTAAGCAGAGCCACACTTTCTGCAAATAAGTGTCTTCCAACCGCAGAGCATGAAGTTCTCATGGCAAATACCTGGTGCTTGGAAGTAAGGATACATAAAGACATACATACATAACTATATACACATATACATACATACATACATTCATACATATATATCCTTCATTAACATTGATTTTTTTTACTCTTAATAATCATAATCATAATCATGTGTTCCTATAATGTTACAGG
Source organism: Ampulex compressa (assembly GCA_038496175.1). Lineage (NCBI taxonomy): Eukaryota > Metazoa > Arthropoda > Insecta > Hymenoptera > Ampulicidae > Ampulex > Ampulex compressa. Next base: position 22,505 of record JBCFXI010000741.1, read on the forward strand.
CGTCGAAACGTGCGGAAATGAACATAGATATGGCGATAAACAAGAAGTATGACCCGCTCTATGCCAACCTCAGAAAAATTTCGTCAAACCTGTGTGTAGCAGATGGTTGTGTTCAGTCCAGTCCGTTAGAATTTTAACATCGTTAAAAAACGCTAGATAGGTTCCTAAAAGTAACATCATTAACCACATAAATATCCAAAACCATTGTATTCTGATTGCACAACGGTAACTGATGCCAGAGACTTGAGAGCTATTTATTATACAATGAGTTGTCCTTCATGCAATTAGCAATGCAATTTGTAACATTTAAGGATTAAATTTATTAAAAGAGTTTATAAGATAAATAACATTTTTAATATCTTTCATATTTACACACACACTACAATGTTCAGATAAACGATCATAAATAATGTAACATATGTGAAATTAGATGCTGTTTATTTTTCATAGATCACTTTTTGAATATAAAACAAATATTTAAGGAGTACGACAATATATATTTGATATTCTATAAATCCAATAAAAATTTTTGATGAAAGTATTATTTAAGTTTTATTTCCTGCCTATATTAAAAAATGTTTAATATAATATTACAGTCGCTACCTTTCAGATAGAGATAGCAGCATTAAATATGAGAAAGATGACATTGTACTTAGTAAACTGTAATCAATACTGACTGACCAATTGCGTCTCATGAGTGCGTAATTTAATAATATCACAATGTTATGCGATGACAATGACATACATTTGATCAGCTTACAATGCCTATAATCACATGGAAGCACACAGAATATTTTTATAATTTCACATTTTTTGTTAAGACTTACAGCATCAACGCATAAGAATAAGAGTAAATATAGTTTCAAATGTGTGCAAGAGTATAGCATTTTGTTGTTTGTAATTGTTACTTGAGTTTGAGATTCAAATATTTTTTGCTATTTAACTTTGAAGCTGTACAAAAAAATATATGTGTATCTTCTATGCATTGTGAAACTCACAGGTAAACTGCTGTCCCTGTTACAACTTAACATATGGTACGGAGCTATATTAAGCCGTTATTAAGAGCATAATTTTATAATAAAAATATCTTCTACACTGAAATATTGTTTCATCGAGATCATGGACATTGATATAATATTACAGATTTGATTCTCAAACTCGCAATTAATTTGGAAAACTTTCTTCGTATACATGTGAAACACCAATCAATGAACTTTGGGATGTAAATAAAACTAGTATGAAAAATGATCTTTTTATGTGCACGAGATGCAAGAGTTGGATATTCTATTAATGCTATGAGATAATATAAAGATATCCATATCTGAAAACTCTCAAGAAAAACAAAACTGTAATTTTTTTTTTATTTTTGTTACTCCAGGTGTATAATTCTATTTTTCAAAATATATGCCCGGTAATAGTGCGTCACACTTTCTATATGATTTTATGTATGCACCTGGATAACTATATGTCTTAATTTTAGATTTAGTAAACTGCGATGAAAGTACCAGTTAATACACCATTTAAGGGAAAGGAAAGCAAGATTAAGATAACGGAAGAATTAACACACATAATGTAGTGGAAAATAAAAATTGATTTCCCTTTGGGGTAATGTAAGTCTTATAAAATTTTATGCACAGTATCTACAAAAATGTTGAGCGAGCACTGTTCCGATAAAGGCAAAATCCCATATTACCCTTAATTCGAATATATCATAACCCTGATATCCCTTAATATGAAAATAAATCTTTGTCAATCCAGCATCCAAGCTGCAGGCAATTTTACGAGCACATCCTGGTCAATTATAGTGAAACTACAATGCTGCCTCGCTGACAAACTGACAGCTTGTTTCCTGAGAATTTTTTTACTATCGTCCTATGATCTTCCTACACAGTGTATTTACTCATACCAACATTAGCAGAATTGCTGCAGTATGCATCTTTATCAACAAAAGCAAGTTATTAAGAGTTATGTGAAAATATATCATATGCTTTGATTATTTGTATGTGTCAGCAAATTACATTTTAACGAAATACTTTTGTACACGTAGATAATTAATTAAAATATGTAGAAAAATTTATATGTGACTTCCTACTACGTATTTTTAAAGCATGTATACATAGTTTTAATTACACTTCAGTTCATTTCTATAACACTATTTCACCTTTTAAGTAAGATCTCACTTTCGTTGCACTTTATCTCATTATCTTAAATAACCGTTGCCTGAACATAATACGTAATTATTGTGTCGAATAAGGATGCAGTTCCTTTTTAACATCACTGTAACTGCACATTAAGTAAGATGGGAACGAATGTATATCAAGTCAGATTATCAAAAAATAAACGCATGTAGTAAAAATAATGTAACATAAGCTCAATGACGTGAAAGGTAATTAATATAAGGCATTCTTTGTAAATATAAAATTAAAAATTCAGATTTTATGCCATTGTGTAACTATAGTCTATCAGTTCCAGTTACTAATTATCAAATGAGTATGTTAACACAAGTTTCACATGGAGCAGTCTGAACATTATTTAAATATTTTAAAGATGTAATCTATAGCTTTTTTTTTACTCCCTACATTATATTGCATAAAATGATAAGAGACCACAACTAGAATGTTTTACAGTACTTTTTATCACCCAGATGACATCCTTTAATGATCAGTATGCCATAAGGGATGCTTTAACATTTAAGTGCCATTTAATGACATTATTATTGTGATATAGGCGTCCCATCCTTTATGGCACACAAGTGTGTGGTTTGTATGCACAAGGAAGGTCAAGAAATGTGAAATACAAAATTAGTCAAAACAAGCTTAGCTGCCGATTAACTGCAGAATTATTTAACTCGGATATATGTTAATTAAATGCTTTAGTAGTAATCATCTGTTTTATCTAATTCTTCGAAAAGACGATACGGTTAAGAAAAGGTACATGGTACATATTTAAATTGGATGAGAGAAAACATTTAAAGCTTTTACAGACATAAATATATCAACTTTGTTCAAATTCATGTACAAACTATAAAAATGTTGGTATCGTTAAAGAAAATCCTAATTTTATTTAAAATATAAATATTATGGACAGATTTTTAATCTTGCCTGCATTAATATTATTATTATAATTTTTAATTTATATTTTAACTTGCACTATACTCACATACTTTACGAGATAATGATTTCGTGTTGTTAATTATCATATAGGTATATATAACTTGTAAGCTTACATTACTACCTGGAGTAACTTATGAGAGTTAGGAAAACTAACCCTGTGCTATAGACAGATTTTCAAATGTATGCCCATTCCAACCAATTGCTATGCAATAATGTTGTAACAGTTGAGTCAGAAGCTCCCTTTCATCCAGCATCTCTATGTGCTCAATTCGACTACGTTCAGTTTCGGGCAGTGAATCGTAAATTTCTACCATTGTCCATGCATTAGAACCTTCCCAATTGTTTATCGTAAAACTGAAAGAATTGTGATCATTTTATATGCTTGAATTAAACAAAAAGTACATGAAATATAGATCGAGTTATAAATATTTGGTATATGAAATCTTACCGTCTTTGTTGAGTTTCTAAGGATTCACAGTCTTCAACTCCTGCTAATAAGCATCCTCGGCTGCGTAAATTGGATAACATAACTTGCCCAAATTTATCTTTCATATTGACCTGCTCGTAACTGACAAAGATGCTATTTGGGAATTTTCCGGCTAACCACTTTAATAAAGCTGATGCCGCACTACTATCTATGTATACCAGGACACATTCAGCGAGGAACATGGTGGGTAAATTGAAATTAACCTCTGCTTGCATTAATTTATTAGCCAGTTCCGATATATGCCGTAGATCCGTTCCTACTAAATGGTAATTGGCTGCATGTAGGTCTGTTGTTGAAAATCTAATTTCGCCATCTGTAATAATTGTACAAAAAAAAGCTGGTGACATAGTTTTCAAGGCAAAAATAATAAAAGTTGAATGGCATCGTTTTACCTTCTGTATTTAATGTATCTATTAATTGTTTGTGCTTTTTAATGTGATAGCATTTTTTTGCTGTTATGCTTGGAAAATCTAGTTCCACAAAATTTGTAGGGCTCTTTCCATTGTCCCTGAGTTTCCAATAAAGTGTGTCAAAGCCAGCACCCAAATTAATAATTTGACCTTTTTCACCAGATATCTGTGCATGGAAACATAATATTTTATCAAACATAAATCATTAAAGGCACTATATGATTACATATAATTATCATTGCAATGAAAAATTGAAATATAAAATTTTACGCTTATATCAAGAGAAAAATATACATGAAAATAACATCACTGTTTCTACATGCAATTTCTTGTAGTATAATTCATACAAAAAATAAGGAACATTTGCTACGAAAACGTTTATTTTTATATTAAATCAAAATTTCAGCAATAAATGTTAAATTGCATAACGCTACTCTACAGATTTAAAAATGGTTTTTGTAATTAAATATCGATCGATATTTTCCGCATTCTGGAAATTTCCAAAAATTGTTTGTTGTATTTTAACTAACTATAGTTATTCTTCATCTCTCTAAGTTTGTGCGCTAGCCTATATAGGAATTTCACGATAAAACGGGACCCTGAAAATTAGGACAGGGCCTCTGCCAGGTCAAGGTTTCCGGCACTGCACATCCCCTGCTACTCAAATCAGCTGTATCCTGATTGTTTCCATCATATTCTAGGTTATACTTAAATCGAAGATCCAAATTCGAAGATATTCGATTCTATAATTAATGCACATACCTTCAAGAATTTTTCAACGAACACCTCGATGCCCTTAACTCTTGCAAAGTAACCACGATTGATTTCCGGAGCTTTACGCGCAGTTTGTTTCACGAAAAGGTTGATGAATGGATCGGACCAATAACCAAGTTGTACCGCGTATCTTTTACACTCACTTGCATCGTCATTAGTGGCCTGTATGGCCTCATCGTCAGCCATATCTTTGATCATTACACCAATCTAGACTCACTTCAGTTATGAAATATCATTATATTTTGATTCTCTGATTTCGAAGCTTTACCTGTCACTTGCGTAAAACCATACGAACGGCCATACTGGTAAGGACTGCGGCGATGTCTACTTGCACTTTCTGTGCGGGCCAATTTATCGGCAGAGGTAGATAAGTTAGCGATCTATTATGGAAAATGAGTGCTCAACGAGGACAATACCTGTTCGGAAAAAAATTGGATGTCGCAATATCGAACCGAATTTAAAAAATTGCACGATTAGAGTGAAGGAATTTTTTTAAATATTGATTATCAATTTTGACATGAATAACTTTATTTTCTTTTCCTACGCTGGAATGATTTTTAATAAATTTGTCTTCTTTCTACTGTAATTTTTTATAGTTTAAAAAGACGCACAAAACAAATGACTGGAAAATAGTAGTGTATGCTGTAGACTTTAAAAAATGTTTACACTTCTATTAAATATATGGCAAAGCGTACATTTTGATGTAATTTTAAATAATTCTAATGCTCTTGAAAGTATTGAGAATTTAAAACTGCTATTGTTTATGTAGTTATGCAAAATTGGGTCAAGCTTAAAATTTGTTCGTACAACGGTTTTGTAAGCAAAGGTAACCTACCGATGATGTCTTACATCCAAGAAATATTTATTTGGAAACATAAGTAACAGACAGATACAGTGAAGAAACAGTGTGTAATGAAGATAGCATGATAACATATAGATATTGGTAATGTTTATTATTTCATATTTAGGTTATCTTTTTCTCTTTACATTGTACCTTTGAGTTTTATGGAAAATAAATTAAATTCTTATAAACTTTACCTTGACGAATCTGTTATAAATTTCTTGTGTATTTGAAAATCGAGATACAGTGAGATTTGATGATAACAGTGTCATATAATATGCATATATATATATATATATGGAAAGGTTCAGAATTCTAATTAAAGAATCAATACAATTAACAATTGTAAACATAATGATTAACATTTTCATTAGTGGTGTATTAGAAAAATTGATCAATCACAGCTATATGAATGCACTCTATTAAATAAATCCAAGCTATTCGAGACTTATAAAGATTGCTCGGTGAGTAATTAAAATAGCATTAATAAAACAGTAATTACAGGTCGTTATACCTAAAAAATAGATAAACTACAAAAAGCTTTACTTAATATTAAATGGTATTTCAGTAAAAAGGAGTAATACGTGTATAAATAATGATGTAAAGCATAACAATACAATCCGGTACCGTTAATAACTCCAAGTAACAGAGCGTCCAGGCTGTGGGTGATATAATCGGAGACGTATTAAAAGTATGAAAAGAAAACCACAATAGACTAGCAAATATCACCATCTAGCGAATCTACGTGATATTAGAGAACATTGGATTTGCTGTTGGAGTCCCAATTATTATTGTCAGGTGCTATCACTATTCGGCATCAGATTTTTTACTGGACTTTTCTTCTGTTTTCCCAGTTGTAGGTTTTACCTTCCTTTTCGGCGGAACTGGAGCATCAGATGAACCGGGCGGTGGGGTTTCAGGAACGGATGTGTCAGTTCCAAGCATCTGTGCGGGTTTTGTGGTTTTTTTAACAACCTTTGCGGTCTTTTTCGCTTTTCCAGCAGCGTTGGAATTGTCTACAGCTTCCTCGAAACTCTCCTCTGATTTCGATTTTACCTTTTTTATCACCTTCTTCCCTGCCTTCTTCCCAGGCTTTTTTTCAGTACCATCGCCATCTTCTGGCAATTCGCTTTCTTGCATCGATTTCTGTGCTGCTTTCTTCATTGACTTCTTGGATGCTTTTGCCTCGCTCTCCAGCTCTTGCTGCATGGTTATCGGGGGACTTGTCGGTGGAGTGGCCTCCGTTACCACAGGTGTTGATGGTATATTCAACTCTTTTGTCCTTGCAGGTCTAATAGGACTCTCTTCGGACAAAGACAGTGGTGAACTTTCTGACAATGATAAATCCAGCTTCTGTATCTCAGTCCCTTTACTGGGAGTAACATCAGTCTCTTCAACATGTTCTTTCAATTCTACATATTTTCCTGAATCCTCCTCCGCACACGCTGCTTCTAAAGATTCCACGTCTGATTTTTGCGACAATGTCGTCGTTATTCCAGAATCAGATCGGATCTCTGGTTTCGGCAAAGGTGTTTCTATGCTCGATAATTCACTCACACGCATGTCAGTGAATTTTTCGATGCCCGTATCCTCCTTTGCTGTTATGGCTCCACGGTCCCTGTTATCTAGTTTTTCCTTACTCTGTCCTTGAACCACAATAGAGGCTGATCCATTTAATTGCAATTTATCGTCTTGCCTTGTTAATCCTTCGGAAGGAAGAGCAGTGGCTTCGTGAATGGGCGTGACTGTCGAAGAGATCACAGAAGTGACCAACGGTTTAGAATCATCCAGCAAAGATTCCTTTGGTTCTGCTTGAAGGACAGATTCAGCAACTTGTATCGGTACTGGACTGACGGTGGAAATTTCTGAAGCTGCCGATAGCACGTTAGCGTGTTGCTCGTGTTGACCAACGTTTGCTTCAATTTTTGTATTGGATTTCACAAAGATGTTCATACCTGTTTCCGCTATTGGTTTACTGGTTTCTGGTAAATCTGATATGGAAGGGGCTACTGTCGCTCCTTCTGTCGACGGTTTCTCAGATTGCTTCGTCATTACGTTTATACTTGTTGCTTGCGTAAGTACAGTTTTTTGATGAGTTTCAGCATCGATGGGTGCTACAACATTACTTACTTCCGCGCACGATTCGACTCTCTCCGTTGTCACAGGACTTTTTGAGATAATATCCAGAATATTGGTAGGGGCTGACGCAAGCTGAGGAGGGCTTGGATCTTTTAATACTTTGCTGGGACAGCTCAGTATCTCGCACGAAGGCGCGGATACGATTGTTTGTTGGGAAAATTCTTCTCTGGGCAGTGAGCTTAAAGGTGCTTCCGTCGTTACTTTCATGGAAGCGGATAACGAGGACGTTTCCAAATGAGAATCTACATTTGCGTGCTGCAGCTCTAGTACTTGTGATACTGTTAAATCCTTTTCTGCAATAACTTCCGCGGCCGGTTGTTCCCGATCTGTTACCGCAGATATCTGCTTCAACTTTTCAAGAGGATTTATTATAGCGTCAACAATATCCTTTTCTTCGCTAGCAACTTCAGGTAGTGCACTTTCAAGGGAAGGTACTGAAGGCGTAGTACTTTTACCGCCAGTACATTCTTTTTGTACCAAAGCTTCGTCCACGGGAGTACCGAAAATCAGTTCTTCTCCAATTTGCTTCGAAATTACCTCAGCTAAATGGGAAAATAAGTACATAATATAAATCATCTAATGTGGAATACGTATGTGTAGAAATATATATATATAGATCAATTAAAAATTATGAAATGTATATTCTGCTTAATGTGCAATGTGTTTTATTATGCTATCATAACTGAACTAGTTCCATTAATAAATAAACTAAGATATTTGTTTGTAGATGCATCCTACTATTTGTACAAAGAGTGCGATGATTGTAAGAAAAATTATTTAAATTATGATATTGATGCGAATTAATAGTGAACAGTTAAGTACGTGTTTCAATAAGACATATATATATGCTTATATGTATATGTTTCAATATATACATATATATATGCATATGTTGATATATGGTACAATATGAATATATGGTATATGTGCTCAGTGTTAGTTTGTAGCTTTTTAAGCGTGGATACAGCATTTTAGAATAACGCATATTAATAATATTACAGAAAGTAGTAAATCTAGTTATGTTAAAATGATGGTATTATTGATAGGCAAGAGTTTACAGCTGAGGGTAGTGGAGACATTAAATGCAAGATAAATATTGCATGCCGTGCATATACATGCTATAATACGCAAAAATGGAGAAATAAACTAATATTCCTCATAATTTCTAATTATACATTAACAATTATTTATGTATATCTACTCTATACTTGTTAAAAGCTTAGTATTAAAAAATGATATTCCTCAAATTAAGATGCTTCACAAGCATAATTTGATCTAACATCCTCTTTTTCATACAATATTATAGCGAAAAAAAGGGCTATTTAATGCTATTCTAATGTTAATGATATTTTGAAAAACTATGTATTGTGTAGATCAATTTTATTGAGTGTCATAATGATATAATAATGACATCATTTTATTTACATATTATTCACTAAAAATTTGTTAGAATCTGTATGCAGAAAAAAGGCGTAAAAAATATATGTAAATAGTCCAAATATATAAATATATAATATTTATGTAACAAAATAATTTATAAAAGAATGTATATAAAAAGTATAGAAATCCATGTTAAAGTTTGTATTTGATGTGCTCTCAAAATATTTACCCCGTTAAAGCAAAACGACAATACAAGATGTAGCAATGCTATGGCGCCAGGATCTGTTAGTTGCTGTCCTCCGTTCCTGTTTCAAACACTCAAACTGGATAAGTTGTACAACAAATACATCTTACTGCATTCTTTTACGAATACATCAAAGTAATGTGATATGTCATCAAATATTTTTCAAAAGTATTAAAAAATAAGTTAACTTTTGTAAAATACGAATTTTAACTTGTAACATGAAATTGAATATCGCATGCTGTATTACATAAACGGAAAAATAAACAAGAACGCAAAGCATTTATAAAGAAATAGTTAATGCCTTTGTATTGTGAGCACATTACATTAATTCCCATTATTTCATATATATGCTCGCGTGACTCATAGACTTTTCATCTATCTAGGGGATTGCATATATTTCAGTACTTATTTACTCTTAAAAAGTGACTGATGCGTCATAAAAAAGATCTTTTCCCAAATTTTTCACCCGAACAAAAAAAATGTTCTTATCCAAAAGTTGCTTAATGCGTCTTTTTCAATCAAGTAATTTTACTATAAAAATTTATCATACCAGTAGGATTATCCAGTTGGAAGTCCGTGGTTAGAACAGTCTTTTCCTCAATACTTTCTGTAGGTGGTGATGTTTCCTACAATGAGTACTTTGCAGTTATTTCTTGAAATTTATGCACAGATTTTCAATATCTTATTTGGTAAACATTTAAGGTGGAACACTAGCACTAGGTCTTTGTTACGATAGACACATTACCTTTGGTGGTGATGGTAAACGCTCTGGTGCAAAAGAAAGCGTTTCACAGATCTTTCTCCATATATTATCAAAGCTATCTCTGCCCATATAATCAATTTGTCCCTGCTCCCAACTTTGTTTTCTCATGTGCTCCTCAAAAGCTATTTGCTCCGCACTTCTGGGCTCGCCCAATGTCATTTGAGCCAAGGCACCAGCAAGACCAGCCTGTGCAATTAAAGAAAATATTTCTTGTATATAAGCTGTTTGTGGTATGAAGAGCAAAAACGACAGACTATTTAATAAGCAATGTTGCGAGCTATAATAAACGAAAATCTACATTTTACAGAAAAGAATATTTTTATTTATTTATAAAACAAAGAATAAATATGTATTTAAATATTACAGTCTTATTTTTAAACACAATCCTTATATTACAGGTACATGTCTAAATAGCACACAACAATAGCATGTGTTAGTAGCAGAAGTAAATATAATAAGTGTTATACTCTTACATGTTACATAATCCTGTTCCTACAAGTATGGTCATAAAAGTAGAACCGTAGATCTAGTTAACATAAATATGAAAGTGACATACAAGCACACAGATAAGTGCTGCAAAACATAAACTCATAGGAATATAAAAAACAAACTGAAATTATACATAATATACTATAAACAATTATGCTGAAACTGCAAGTAATGTCCCAAAAATGATCAAACACATGAATGATACTATTCTTACTTTTAAGATATCATCCACAATATGTACATGCATGTAAGAGCAAATATCCAAGTTTTCTTCACTAACTACTTTGACATTCATGATTATAAAGTATCTACATATTCAGAATCATTTGTGCTGATGTCTAAAAAAGTTGTGGTAATTTTATTTCAATTAAGGGAGATATATGGGAACAATTACTTACATTTGAACTATCTAGACGTTCCGTCATGTTCAGATCGGATTGCGTTGCTACATTGTGGAGATCTGTACAAGGTTTAGGAATAGGATGGGACTTTAATCTCTGTATATTAGTCTGTCTGTCCATACCTTCATCTTGACTACTACTCGTTTCATTAAATTCCCGGTATTCACAAAGCATTATATTACTTTCTGTAATTTGTTTACAAGAATTAGTACTATTATCTGAAGACATTACTTCATTGCATTGATGATGCTGTCTATATTCCTGATAATGCTGCTGATTCTCTTGCTTATGATGAGAAATGTGTAAGTTACAGTTTCTAATATTTTCCTCATTATTATCATTACCCCATTTATGTTCTTGAAAATCATTACTGTGAATACTTTCATTGTGTTCTGTATTATGTAACTGTGATTGACTATCTTCACTATGTCCATATGTGAGGGAATGTTGAGATTTGTTTTGACAATGATTATGTGCGTTATGATCTTTTGGATGACCCTGGTCGAAATTTTGTTCGTTATGCTGTTTAGAATAATTCGCGCTTTGTTCATCCCACCGGGGAGTACATGTAGATTGATCTACAAAGTACTTCTCATTACTGCTTTGATGGGCACAAAAAAATATTTGCTCCTGTGGTTCATTCACATTATCAGGTCTAATATATTCATGAGTATCTTGGTGTTCTGTAAAATGTGGTATGGTAGTATGAATTTCATTACGGTGTTTTTTTCCATAATCTTCATCCTGATTAATAAAGGATGGTTCGCTATAATTTTTATAATGTGGTTGAGTAGGCATATGATACTCTTTATGTACAATTTGAAATGAGAATTCATTGTTAGCAGCAAAAAAACAAGTTCTATCCTGGTTTGTGCATTCAGATTTAAAAAGAGTATCGTCTTCAACCCGATAATCGTCCCAAGGGTCTTTAAATTCAGAGAAGTCGATTGTCTTCAAATAAACGTCACTGTCGGTTTCATTGTCCAAGGCAGAAAAAAGAGGAGGTGTGGAAATACTGGATTTGAAGGGCAAAGGTATATATTCGTGCCAAATTGGTGCCAATGTGCTGGTGGCCTATGCAAGCATCATGCCAAAACAGAAAATTGCGCGCTCAGTTGGTTAGTAGAAAACTAGTAAGACAGTGTCCATTCTTTTTTCGCAAGATATACATTTAGCTAATAGAACAAAATTAAAACTATTTGCATTAAAAACGATCTGGAAGATGATTTAATATATTGTGTAATTTCAAAATTCAGAACTATAAAAAAGACTGCTTTATTTTTTACTTTTATACTGTTTACTATCTAAACTACAGAATATGTAATTTTGTTGTCTTATAAACAATATATTTATGTTGCAACTTCCGAAATGAAAGAGAAATTAAGTGGTTTGATATAAAGTATCTACAGATTATAAAAATATACAGTAAGAAATTTCATGTACATTTTGTATTATAATGCACCATGAACTACTACAGCCTTCAACAGATATTAAGTATCACACCAAATATACATGCTCAATCCACTTACCTGTACATAATTGTGGATTAATTACTGTGACATCATTTAAATATAATTAAATAATATATCACAAGTAAGTTGATCATGGAAAGGAAAAAAAAATAGACACTGATCCAAATTTTGTATAAAAGTGTAATGTTTTAAATTTATTAATAACTGCGTTAATAATTACGAAATTGTATCCTTATATGATATTAATTCAGTTATTAATATTTTTATCAAATACGCTATAAAAATAAAACAAAAAAATAACTTTATACTAGTTTATGAAAATTACTCCAAAAACATATATTCATGGTGAATACTGTGTTATGTAAAACTCATTAATCAAAGCTAGTGCTATTTGTGCAGTCTTCATTTACACTTGCATACACATATGTGTGCAGCACTTTATGTACATGTTTATAAATTAAAAGCTTGCAATAAGAGAATCTCATAAATGTTTATATTTGCCACAAATGATTTAAAAATATTTTTCTATCATAATTTATTTCTATATAATCAGTGCAACTAAAATTTTTCTATAAAAATTATGCAGAAATTTTGTGCATGTACAGTCATGGTGTAAAAGTGAGATAAAATAAATGACATATTATGTGCAAGGGAAGCGTAACGTCTTACCTGCATGTTATGTATATCTGAATACCATTGGTCAATGTTTTGCTTGTAAGACCAAAATTATGCAAAAAATAAATATATTGTGGTAAAAGTTAGAACCAAAATATATGTATATGCTTTACTGCACATTCTACACTGTGTATACTAATATATCAAATTTCGCATATAAAATACTTAGCGTACTTTTATTTTATTAATGTTCCTAACAATATACAAGAGTTATATTTAATTGTATATTATGTGTAAGTAAAAGCAAAAAGTAACTCTGTCTCTAAATGGACCTTTGGAGTTTATAAATAGTATATAGCTGTCATGCTTATTCGATTATATATTCATTATTATCGCAATCATTATTTGTAAATGTCTGGACTGTAACTTACCATAGTGGGTGACAGCTGGCGATGTACATTATCAAAAAATACATTCCACCATAACTGTAGAAGGGGTTGCAAATGTGAAGTGCCTGGTGCTGGCTGGACAGTGCCAGTTACGGTATCAACGTACTGTAACCATGGTTTTGTCATACCAATAAAATGTATTATTCTAACATCCTCCCCAAACCTAATGGCAGACAGCAATATTTTGCATATTCTAAAGAATTAAGATATACAATTATACGCCAGTTTTCGAGTGCTTACTGTTTGAATGCAGGAAGATAAGAGTACGTTGCCGTCGAACACATGTTATAGATAAATGGTAGATGTTTAGAGATATCCTTATGAGCCCAGTCATTAAAGTACATATTTAGCAAACCTTGATCACCACCGTCAAATGAGCCTTTAGCAGCTGCAAAGGCCGTAATCGAGGCAAAGGTTTGTTGAGATGGTTTAAACACAAACACTCCAGAATTGAAACAGTCAGGCCAGCCAACGTCAGGTGCTGCCGAGAGTTCTTCACGTTCAAACAACTCATCGCAGTTTCTAACAACCTAATACAATGCATAATAGATAACTGACTCTAGTTACTGATTAAATTAATATGATTTTTTTTTACAATGTTCAAATGCCCATTTTTTATAGAGGTAATTGTGGTGTCTTCAATTCAGAGTTTCAGAGCAATTCAGAGTTGTATGACATATATATTGTAATTAATAATAATCTTAACTTTCTAATGTAACTTACAAGTGTATCTGCATCTAAGAAAACACATTTATCGTATTGAGTCAGCCTCCAGCAATGTAGCTTGGTAAATGTGATACCCAACTCTGGTCTAGCTAGGAGAGCCAAATTTGTTTCATCCTTCGAATCGAGTACGTTTACTTCCCGTACAAGGGAAAAAACAGCTGCTAATTTTTCCCTATAATAACAAAGCAATGTCTTTGTACGTACGCAGTTACATATTTCTTTATTCTGTGCCATTTTTCAAGTGCACTCAACTTTTACAAAAATCGTACTAAGTCAAGATTTGATTTACCTCATTGTTTGCGTCACACCAGGAGTGACAAGAACGGCCAATTCATGTTTGGTACCGACACGGCGTAGAGAGTGTGCTAAGACTAAGGCGCCCAAGGAGTAGGCATCGTTGGTGGCCAAAGTTACCCATGCGTATCCTGTGACAAAATCATTGACGATCGTGAGTTGTACTATTTTCAAAGTCCTTATTTTTATACATTTATAAGGGACCAAAGAGTCTTGATAATTTTCATTGTAATTTTTACTCTACGTCACTCCATATTTCACACTGTAGATTCCCGAAAATATTGGATACATGAAATTGAACATGGTAACTTAATTTTGAATAGGGCTCAATCAATCTTAATTTCAAAGATGATTCAAATAAACTTTCGACGTACATATGTGAGAAGAAATACTCGTTAAGTATACGAATACTACTACCATAGATATCCATGAATGCTATATTGCATGACCTTACTTTGCACTAAGAAAAATGGTCGCTTCTTTTTATTACGTGATAAGACGACTGGTTATAAGTAATATTAATTTTACGCACAACATTGAATAAGGAGTTAACTCCAACATTACGTAATTACTGCAAGCATAGGCAAGGAAGTTGTGCCAATGACTTCCAAAAAGATCAAAATGTTATCGGCTGTTTGACGTTTATCCACTATAAGAATACATTCCAAAGTCGTACTAATATTTCTTTCTAGACTTGCTCTGGTAGAAGTCTAGATACTCCAGTACAAATAAACAATGATATACACGGATATAATTGTGACAGAATGGTAAAATTATTATACAATGCAAATGGACTGGAGGAATGTGGCCTGCGATACAGTGAACAATGAATTTTAGGTATTTCGGCGATCCTATTGCAAAAAAAGGAGAGGAATGCAGGGCAAGCAGCTAGACGAAAAAGAGAAGATTTAAACGATCGGTGAAGTTGGACGCGCTCCAAATTCGAATATATAATTAGATTTCTGGTACTAGTCTTACTTCCTCTCCATAGTATTGTAAGACTCCATTTTCGGTATTTAAATTTCACTCGTTGATTCCACGGAATATGCTTCTGTTAATAGCTACGCGATTTATTGCTCATTTCTCCTAGGTATTTATTCTTATTACTTTTTATATCGACCGTGGGGCATATTTTTATGAATGTCATTACTGTACGCTTTGGCATATGCTTTTTGCTCATTGTGTCAATATTTCTGGAGATTATTAGACAAATTGCAAATTATCATCATGCGCAGACTAAGATTTATTACATAAATCAGATAGAAACAGATGTGTATTCTCAATAAACGACAAAACTATTTGATATTCGCACTATTATGATTCTTCATGCGTAAAACATACTAGGCAAATAGCGAGACATAAGCTAGAGTCGTAATCTTAACACCGCATTTCTATTTAAGTCGGCGAACGAAACGCAGCCTGCACGGCCGCAGGCCCCATTGGGAAACGCATAACGATCAATTGACTCAAAGATTTCGTCAAATCTGCCATATCTATAAACTGAAAGCGCGTGGACCTTGAGTCAGCGAGTACCGGCACGTGCAAAGTTTTTATTTATCCGCTAAAAAGTTGGCAGGCATATTGCCATCGCACCTACACCCTGTGATCGTGTTGAATGTAAATGCAACATGACTTGTTTTTCGCCGAGAAATTCAACCCTGCCTTTATTTATAACATTTCCTAGTTCTATTTTGCAAATGCTTTCGTATTCCCAGGAGCAGCAACGCCTAGAGAGCCCTGAGAATTTTGGCTACGGTCTATTTTCTCTGGATAAAATCGCATTTATTCTTAGACAAATTTATGTTCCCGCTGTCCGAGCACAATGTTCTTGGAGAAATTGCAACGTTTGAAAAGTGTCCCGTGTCTTTTGTCTGGATCTGCTGCGCATTACCCCTATTTATAAATGCCCAATTTTTTAAAACAAATAATTTGTCACGGGCCAAATCCTAAATAAAAATTTTCGAAGTATACTACGTAAATTAAAAATAGCTGTTGCTGCCGTACGTAGCGCAGATGTAGTACAATAGCTGACTGAAAAATAGAAAATTAGCGAGAAAATTTTTATCGGCTACTTGATTTCCTTCATTCCTCATAAAAAATATAATTTCAACATTTCTGTTTTTGTTATACCTTAAAATTTAATTTCAGTCTTTTAATTTACGTGAGTCTCTAACAAAACTATTGTTTCAATCTCGATTAACCTAGCATTGGCTTCGTCGTAATATTCTGTTCAGTTTTTCGTACATCTACCTTGACGAATAGAAATAGGACAAGTAGTTGAAGGGGATTGATTATGATTTATGTATATTCGCAGAGAAAACGAGATCTGCTTCTATTATCGCGTATCAGGCAATACATAAAGTGACTCTAAATGAATGCTTTATTCTCTATTACAGTATATCTATACGTCATCAAAGTGATATTTCCCATAATGCAATTGTAATTAGATTGATTTCAAGTAACATGTCTTTACTTAATCAATTATATTGCATTCACTTTTCGCTTTTGATTATGCAGAATACGGAATAGCTGTTGCATGTAGGATCCGATATATTTTTTTGTATTGTTTTTGTTTGCAAAATTGTGACATAGTAAGAAGCTAAAGATGATACGTCTACTTTAATAGATAGAAAATTAAGGGTGCATCGCGGAAAATGATTATTAAGCGTCATAATTGCAAAATATGTTGCAGGAGCTTAACACGTATTATCGCTGATTAACGTTTATTTCAAGCATCGCTTAGAATGTCTGTTGACCTACCTCATCGTAGAGATAGTGAAGACACAGTCTCTCGTTCTATACGAATATGTGTTACATTTTCGGATGATGAAATGACCTTGCGTATAAAATCC
The DNA here is from genome assembly GCA_038496175.1 of Ampulex compressa. Classification (NCBI taxonomy): domain Eukaryota; kingdom Metazoa; phylum Arthropoda; class Insecta; order Hymenoptera; family Ampulicidae; genus Ampulex; species Ampulex compressa. The sequence goes on from JBCFXI010000741.1 coordinate 39,954, forward strand.
TCAGCTTGATAGAGATCAAACTATGCTCAAAAAATGCGAAATACGCGATAACCTTTCGATACGATGAAGTACCACCACAAATCGCCTACGTGATATAAAATAAAGTGTGCCTATAAAAATGTCAGGAGTAGCGCATGTGGATATAAACATTCGGTAAGGACTATTCATCAGGTTGTGCGTAAAAATTTCGAGATTGCACGAAAAGCAGGAAAGTAACTTCTATATGTGTAGATGTATATAACAAATTAAAGATTATCAGGATATGCATCAGGACTTATATTATCACCAGCCAATATATAGGAATAGAAAAGTATCCAGCAATATTTTTTTGATAAAAAAAATGATCGTTCTTCAACCGTTAGCAGCTTCTGTAAAAAGTCAAATTTTACCCGAGTTATGCATTTTACCGGCCATGCTTGAATTTATCATAGAGAGATGTGCGCAGAAATGTCCAACATATTTAAAAAATAACAAATAAATAACGAAACATTAAAGTCTTCCATTAGCAGTTAGTCGAAAATCTACCGTTAGGAAATTTAATTCTGTTGTCGTTGCGGCTATGACCATTGACATTGGTAAAGATATTAAATTCCCCGTGGCAGGTATGTGTCATCAGTTTATCATTAAAATTGCGGATGTCTAAGGCGGCCAAGTTATGAGGATATGTGAATAGTTTGCGAGGGTTGGTAATCGTAGGTAGTCGCTAGAATTTAAGTGGGCAAATGACGACGATAATAATAAGTTATGAGTGCCGGAATACTGAAGCGTGGAAAGAGAAAGAGGAAAGGAACACAAGCGGGGCTAAGCACCTAGATCGGATTTCTGCTACCGGTGTTCTCAGAAACACAGAAAGGCACGGTAAATATCGACAAAAAAGACATTACTTTATAAATCCTTTCAAATGCTCTATTAGTGCAAATTGGATTCAGTTTAACGTGTTTCGATACACGTGTTTCCTGCACCGTACTTGAATAAATTATACGTTTGCAGTCTGTAACCTTATTGATTGTCTATACCCTCCGCCCTGAATATATTAAATTCGATATAATAATTACTTGACCCTTATAAAATATATCTAACAATTTTACAGATCAATCGGCAGTCTTAATTATTATCCACGATGAATTTAAAATAGACTCAATTCGCACGAATAGATACGCTATCGAAACGAAAAAAGCCGCCGTTTCGTTGCAACAGGCGCATTAGTTACAGTTTGATATTTTTATCGCTGAACAGAAAAAAATAATACATTCGTCTTCGCTTTGAGAAACGCGGAGGCTTCATTCTGGTATATATTATGATACGTAGACGAAACCCGAGAGGCAGAGTGCCGGCGCCGTTGTACCACACAGGTTTATATTTATACAAACCGCCCAGCTTATAATAGCAACCCGGCCTCACATTTGTACGAAATGCATTCATATACCTTGTCTTAGGTCAAGCACTTGTCTCTCTAGTCTGGCTAGACTTCCTTATAGGATCACTGGTACAGATCGACTTGTCTGCGCGAAAGAAGGCGAATGAATTGGTCTAATATCTTTCGCTCACTCTCTCCCTTACCTCCTATCATCTACCTTTTTCTGTGTTACCCTAACTGCATCGGAACGTTCTATGATATCTCGACGAGAATCATCGAAATTTTACGTTACTTTATTAGGGAACGTGAATCATGCAGAACGCGACAATTCCTTGTATCAGTAAGAACGAGGATTGCTTGATCTATAACAGGCTGACGCGCACTTGTGCCAAACTCTAATACCTGAAGCCTGAATGCCACACCCGTATCAGACGAGGGTCAAGACTGAGTTTAAATAAAAATAGTGCCCGTCTGCTCTCAGTGTCAATCGAAGTCCAATGAACTTGACAACTTTTTCATCGGTCGAACCTAATGCCTTCGCCCCTGTTCACCTTTACTGTATGTTTCAAGTGTACAAAGTAGAAACGGTTGCATCTGTAAGTGTGTGCAACGTAAAAAAGAATATTCGTCTATGACGTCGAGTATACGCAACGAAAAATATTTTCGACGATAGGTTGTTTACCTAAACGCGTTTGATGCCGGTTTGATAATGGCGTAATTACGAAGAATCGAGTAAGCAGACTTAATTCGTTTAAAAGTATTATAATTACGAGATGCTTGGTGCAATCGTACCATCGTCGAAGAGTTATCGATCAGTGTATACATAATAGTCAGATGTCATTCCATAACAATATCGTAGATATCGATCGGTAGCGAGTATCGTAATAACAAGAGCGTCTACGTAGGATACATATGATAATTAAAATTGGACGGTATATCTGCTTGCTAAACCTACGTAACTGATATAATACATACTACAGATAGTAAAAATGGCGATTTAATGAAGAAATTTTATTAATCGAATATTTAAGGATGAATGTACTTCAAATATCGTGGTGGAATTTCATGATTTTCTTCACTGCCTACGTGATGCGCTCGATCAATCTCAGAATATTTGGAATATTTCAACCAAACTGAAGTGGCACGATATTGCAGAACAGATATGAGCTTTTGATATAATATGGGCGTAAATTCTTGCTGCACAAGTTAATTTTTGTTTGGCTCATATCTGAGGTACTTTATTTAAGATATAAAATAACGGATAACATTTTTTTTCTGGTTAAGTTGAAACAATTTTACCACATGAAAATAAGTATAGCAAGATATACGAGGTTTGGCAAAGAGCCGCAGTTTCTCCCTCAGCCAGCCAGGAATAAACCCCACAGATACTACCGGGGGATACTTATCTTATTTCATGTTGAAGGATTCTTGCACCCGATAAAAAAGGACTCGCAAAATCCATTGAGATTACTCCGTCTTCTTCTAAATATTATACGTATATGAATGATAAGTCAAGTTAAATATATAAATTAAAGAGCCGATATTCTGTTGTGAACGTTCTGGAGCGCGTATTACGTATTTTAAAAGTTTTATTTTGACATATACATTAAATATTCTAATAAAATAATTGAACTTGTAAACATTGTTATAGTTAAAAATTATTGCTTATTTTGTTAAAAACATCGTGTAAATTATAGAGTGGTAAGCAAGATTAGGAATTGAATATTTGCCACGAAAATGTTAAAATGCATCACCCGTGATATGCTCGTGACATTGGGCTCAACAACGACTTTGAATTTGCGCCAAATATTGTTTCTTGAAAAAAGGGGTGTACGACGCTCGCATGCGCATCGCATATATACCATAAAATCGAGCGGGAATTGAAACGATTTTTTACAAAAAAAAACCGGCTGGGAACAGAACATGGAAGCATTGATCTCAAGATTCACTCTCGTTTTGCCGTGTACGATTCACGGATCGATATTTTGTACGTAGCAAAGGGTAAAAATTCGTGCATCCATAAGGAATAACAGGTTAATACTTGCTGTCTGTGGACGATGCAAATCTTACGAAGGTCATTGGGTCAAGACCGGTTGCCGGCTACGTTATCGCACCCCGCGTGTATTTCGCCGGGCGCAATCATAACGTACATCTCGTCATAGGTACAATAAAAGATATATTAAAATACACGAGAACTTACCACCCATGACTGACAAGGTACGAGGTGCTTCTCTTTTTAACGGAATTCTTGTACACACCCACCACTTTGCCGGCACCAGTGCAACTGACGAAGCAGCCGTGTGCACTTTCTCAGTGCCACAACACGAGTGACGACTCGTATCCTACGTTCGTGCCGCGGTGTTAACCCCCACTATGCGCTCGCGTCAGAGTTCTGCCTTACCGACGAGGGACAAATCACGAGCAAATTCTTTATACAAAAGATTACTTAAATGATTTACTTTTCCGACTAAAATTCGAATGCTGTGATGCCCTTCGCTGTCGAATATCGGCTCGAATAAATTTATGTTTTATCTACTTCACTGACATTCGTTTTGTTCATATTCTGTCAAGCATTTTTTTAGAAGTCTTCGAGAAAACTTCAAACTATAAAAAAAGGGGTGTAAAGAATTATAATGATAGGGGTGGTTTAGGTTAAAGGTGACGAAAGCGAAAGGCTGAGAGAGGATTACGATATCATATACCTCGCGCTAGCTCCAACATAAAACTTCTAAAAGGAATATTCTGTAGAGATATCGAACTGTTATTGCGGTGCATACGTAAATCGAACATCGAGTGTAAGTGGCATCGAACCGGCGCAGCTTCGTGGGGTCGAAGAAACCATGCGCGCAAGTTTTCTAGCAGTACGCGACACCTGTCGCGGAAATACTGCGACGGGCGATGCGCCGTTTTAGTTCCGGGCGTTTCTCGACGCAAATAAACATGCACCGTACAGAGGGGCGAGATACGGCAGGGATCGTGATCACGGCGATTCGTTCGCTCGCGCGCTTAGGCCCATCATCCGAGCTCGGATCGTGCCGCTTGGCCCCGTAAAATGTAGCTAGGCTTCTCGAGCAGGCCCGTCGCGGCTGCCACGAATCAATTGCATCCGTGAGATCGACTCCCGTCCGCTCGTCTTCGGCGCACATTGACGTCCACCGAGGAGTGGCGCGCAAAAAGATGGCCAGCTCGCCGACCAGTATTGAGAATCAGATAGACAGTTTTTTGGAACAATTTAAGCGGAGTGCATCCCGCGCGATGGAAGAGTCTCACAGGCCGACCTACAATGCCTGCAGCAGTAGTATCAGCCGCAGTCGGAGCGGTAACTTGGATCTCGAAATTCTGGAAGCTGGTGAGTTTCGGTCACAAGTTCGCCAGTTTCCCCGATCTGCTCACGTTTGAATTTTCGCCAACCCTATTTTCACTCTCTATCCCAGATCGCACGAAAATATGGACCTAGGGTACTGTTCGTTTTTACGGAATTGATTTTACTGCTCCTCCTTCGTTGTATCTGTATCAGGTGGCAGCATTACTACGGTTTTTCCTTTATACCAGGATTTGTTTCGTGGTCGCAAGTATTAAAGTGATACTCCTAAAAATGTTTGTACTTGCTTCCTGACAGGTTTCTGCACCTGACATGCCTTTACACGTTACTGAATGCGTAAGCTGTCTGAAATTCATAGAATGTTAGCGGTCTTAGAATAAAGTATACGGCTTGAAAACTACACAAGATATATTATGTTATTTTTATTAAGTTAAAAAACATAGTAACCCCGTAGAGTATGCAATATCTGTATCTGGCAACTCTCTCATCGCCGGTTAGAGGAACAGTCACAAATATTTTATAATCATTTTATTTTATTTAACAGTTCAAAATTCAACGGTACATCGTTCGTAATAATTGCTATTAGAATGCACAGTGTACTTCGGATATTACCACAATGCTAAATATTATATAAGATAATATTGAGGTGATTGGGCGTATTCTGCTAGTTACTTTAAACGATCCGCAAACGTGACCGTGTGAATCACAACGCATGAATATGAGATCATTTAATTATGCTACGTAAAAACGCTATCTCCTTTCATCGGACTGAATTATCTCGCTCCGGTAAGCATCTAATTCTCTGTAATTTTTAAATTATCTACACTTTCTTTAAAAAAATATGATTCGAAGGATTTTCAAAAGTACGATACGATATCAACGGTTACCATTTAACATCGAAAGTACTAAGCAAGGGATACTTTATAATTATACCGCTTAATGAATCATCATTTTTCTATAAAATTTAAGTCGATGTTTTGAGATACTCGAAGAAATCATCGAGTAAGTCGTGATTTCATTCCGATTTGTTCCGATTTACTAATGCGGCTTTGATAGGGACACGCTGCAAGTCACGTGCAGACGCCCCTCTTTCTGGTTACAACCCATCCGTGATTGGCCGTTTCCCCTTGTCTTTACCTCCACCGTAGCGGCACGCTATGGCGCCGTGTATCGGCTGCATCACGATAAAGGCTGACGACCGTCGTTCGGCTGGTGATAGCATGGAGAGACAAAATTTCTGTTGGTCATTGTAACTTTCCGTAAAGTATCTCGGTTAAAATCATTGCTTGTGTTCGTCACTCACGCGGCGCGTGTCGTTAAAATGCACCCGCTTATATAGCTCGGCAGTACTGCGCGAAGTGTTCGTGTCGTGTGGCCCTAGAAAAACATTGGCGTCCAGAGGGCGATCCGAAAATACCGGCGTTGCCCTATGAGCGATAAACGTATACTGATTTTACCTTGATGCAACTGCAGTCGCGCCCAGATCTGCTTGCTCTGCAAATTATGTCCCACGTTGTGACTCCGTTCTATAAAATTGCGCGTCGTTTCCCGTGTAAGATATAATTACCAGTATCCACGGCCGTGGTACGAGGAGCAAGATGATTCTACGACGGAAGTCTGTCCACAGCTGCAATTGCCCATGTCATCAGCATTGTTCTACCAAATGCACAGGTTTGAGGCGGCCGTACTCTTGCTAGAATTTTATCGACATGTGCGAGGCGTTATATGCTAAACGCCGGAACTCACACGAGCCACGCCAGAGCCCACGAATTCGGCCTGCACTTTGCGATACCCATGCAAACGTTGAGCGGGTTATTGATTTACAAGTATATTCCCCGGCTTCTCTGACGTATATCAGTATAACGGTTCAGCGCATTATACCAATTGGATTTCGGAATAGACGCTGTTTATTATGATTTAATTTAGAAGTTGGGTGCACCTCGCTGCCTACACATAGTTATATTTTATTTCACATTTTTGTCGATCTCACGACGTTTAATTATATTAACGAAGGCTTTATCTACGATGGGAGGTTTTGCGGTGCGTACATTACGTTTTGTGCACGCGCAAACGGTATATTTACTAACATACTGCGTGTATCGCAAGTTTAAATTCAATCATATATATGTATACATATATATATATTCATTGCATTCATCCCAGGGCCGTGTCAATGTTGTTGGACTAATACTGATAATCGATAAGTCAGTGCTATCGCATACTGCTGTTCGGTCATTGATTATTTTCTACCTTAACTAAACCATGGCTCCTCTTTCTTCACTCATTAATCTGTACGTAAACGTGTTTATCTATTGGAAAATTATTTGTCGTATCTGCACGCATAAAAGTGTTGAGATAAAGGACTTAAGTGAGTGAAAAATGGTATTTTTTAAAAATTTCTTTTGTAGTCGAAACATTCGTGGATGGATCGTTGGGCGTGCGTAAATGTGGAGATCGAATTCTCTCGAAAGGGAGATCCGAATTCCTCGTACGGCTCTGAGGCTCCCCTCCATCGAATGAGACGACCACATTCGCCATATCGTCGAATGCGTTGCTTCGTAATATCGTTCAATTTATTAAGTATTTCGTGCAATCGTCATTGTGAAAGACCGAAATACAAATGTTGTGTCTTTTGATCCATGCCACGATTATTTCCGCGAAGAAATATTGCAAATTGAGCTAGAAAAAGGTAAGTGAAGTTTGACTTGGTACATAGCTTAGAGATCAAAGTTGGAAAGCCATCATCCTGAACAGCGATTTTCGACTTTATTACGTGCTGTTACACTTGCATCTTATTGACAACAATGTATTAGATAGAATGTTAAGGTTTTTTTTTTCATAACACCGATCGTGAAATGACGTTTTGTACTGTCTTTCTTATTTTTTCTTTCCATAATTTTATTCATAATCAAAGCATAATAACCACAGGCATATCAGCTGACCTCAGGAGAAATGTTAGTGCATAATTTTACGATTTCATTAGAATACTAAATTTACTGTATACATTTTTACAGTTATGTATTAGTTAATTTTCCAGTTTCTTCAACACTTAGCATCATCATTATTATGCGATATGGTTTTATATCTTTACATGGTTGCTGTCATTTATATATTGTGTTTATAGCAGTGTAAACACAGCTTTGTATTATACAAAGCTACATTGAAGATGGATTCCACCTTGTGTGCACAGTACGATCCACAAGCACAGCATATTACACAGCAAGATGATGTACTTGATATAAAAGAAGAAATAAATTCATCAGGTTCATCAAATTTTTGTGCCAATGGGGCTACGCATGAAGAAAAGGAGGTAAAGATAATCTTGTGTAAACATTTTTATATTGAATGTTGTGTTAATATGTTTATGGTAATGTACTTAAATCCATACCTGTGATTATAGATAAAACACATCGACATTCCAAGTTTTCCTGTTGTGAAACAAAAGAAGCCTATTACAAAAATCAAGATTAAAAAACCTAGGATCTATGGAGATTCAAGTTATGACCCTACAAAATTAGAGGATAGTCCGGCTCAAGTATTAGAACGATTCAAGTACGGATGTGAATGTCAGGATGATCGGTGTTTCAAGGGCCTAAATGCTGAAACAGTATATAGACATAGACTGAATATTGCTGAATTGACAAAGGCGGAACATGACATGTATTTGATGGGTGTTACTATGGCATGTTTAACAAATCCATATCAAACCGCCAGACACACAGAACGACGTAGATTACGAGCACAGTATGTTTATCAGGGGCGTAGAGTATGCTTAGATGCTTTTTTATATTTGGAAAATTGTACACATTATCAAATAAAAAGGATCAGGAAACATTTGATAACTCACGGTGTAACGCCACGGGTCCATGGTAATCATGGAAAAGTTCCACACAATACATTTTCATTAGACATTTACAAGATAGCGACAGAGTTCTTGAAGAATTTTATCGAAGTGCAGGAAGCAAAGCAGAAGGCTAAAGTTGCTAAGAATGCGCCTCTGCACCTTTCTGCAGATATAACACGTAAAACTGTACATGATTTGTATACACAGTACTGTAGAGAAATTTCCCCTGACATAAAGATAATGGGATATTCAACGTTCAGACGATTTATGAAAGTTCAGTTTCCACAGGTTAAATTTGCAAAGTTAGAATTTGTAGTTAGAGGCCAGACTATGCACAATCAAGGGTGTAACAAAGTTGAAACAGGACCGCAAAAAACAGAAGAACCATTAAATGAAACGACAGAGCTGATGGCGGAGAGTGAAACTTTACCTTTATTAATTACAAATGAGACAGGACAAAACAGTACTTACTTTTTAACACCAGTCAATAAATTACAGTACGGTATGGGTTATCAAATAACCACAAGTGGACTTTTAGTCAATAGACCAGCATTGCCTATTGCATTAACTATAATAAATGCTGTGTAGAGATAAAGAGCTTTATATTTAATACTGTTTATATAGAAAATATATATGATAAAGTAACGCAAAGAAATCATGAAATACAAATTTTTATTATATTTTAAGCATTATACTACGAGGCTGTAATGTTAATAGTTTTCGAAATGATAAGTATTTTTTTCTGTACTTATATATATTAGTGGTATAGCAAATACTTTAATATAATAACTGTTTACATCCTTCTCAAGATTATTAACCGTAAATTTTGTTATTGCAAAAAATATTTATGTAGGTTGGCAATTTTGAGTTTTAAAAGTGGTTGCATCATACATGCTTATAATTTATATGAAATAATTTAGATATGAGAAGTGTGTTTTTTTCTACAAGACTTATAAAAATAGTACATTAATATTTTGTCATTGCTGATACCTTAATACTCTTATTAGCAAAATAAGTTGTCCATCGTTCAATGCAGTATTTCATAAAGTATAAGCAAATATTATAAAGTATGAGCAAAATAATGGTATGCTGAACTTGAAATACATTAAAATAACTCATCTGTTTAACTAGTTTTAATTCACTTGATATATTATGTGTTGATATTTATATCTTACCAAATCTCAAAGTTAAGAGATCTAAATGTACGTGTAATTAGTTTTGTCTTGTATATCTAATTTTTTTTTTTCCATTAAAATACATTCTTTACGAAATACCATCGTTTTTGGCAGAAATATCTAAGAAAGCAATAAATATCATTTTATCATCATTCACGATTATTTTTGCTGTATTATAAGTGAAAAAAGTACATTGCATGTATTTCATGTATGTCTAATATTATAATTGTAATGTTAAGATAAGGTATCAGTAAAACCAAAAATGTATTCTAATTTAAAGTTAATTTTTTTCATTTGTAACTGTATATGTAAAATGGTGAATATTATTAATAAACATTCATTTTACAATCTGTTTTGTATTTTTATTGCAGTTTAAGTTACTATAGATTAATAAACTATATCCAAGGAAAAAATAAAAAATTGTTTCTTTCTCTGCTAAATTCCAGACAGACAAATCAAGTACTTAAAGTGGCATCAAGGCAGTGTCTCTCAATTGATGCAATTTCGTACTGTATTTATAAAAGATCGATTTTATGTAAAACTTAAAGTACTCTATCTACAACTTAATAATTGTTTTTTTTAGTATATTCTCATAAAAATGTCAATATTAAGAAAAATAAGTATCATAACTTTGCAGTATGGAAAATTATAATATCGAATTTAGCTTTCAAATCAGATATACTAAAACTCATAGACATTTTTGGCTTAAATAAATTCTTTTATTGGTCACTAACATAAAGTGTTATTTTTTTGTTCTTCTTTTAAAAGCGAAATTTTCCACCATTGCAAAACTAAGATTTTTAATGTTTATTGTGAAGTATAAATTTCACTGTTCCTAGAAAAACTAAGCTTTTTGTATGAAATAAATGCGTATTCATTTCAAGAAATTGAACAAAAACGTTGAGAGCCCCTAAATTTACAGTTATAGTAGCAATATTGTGGGTATAGCAGGGAACTGTTTCAGCTGGTTGAAATCAGCAAGGTCATGTGAGTGCAACCTCAGATCAAGCACTTGTACTTAGTTTACCATTGATATTCAAGCAATGAATGATAGATTATTGTTAGTCAGTATTAATATATAAAGTGTTTTCGGTTTCTAAAATGTGCTTTAGCCAAATCATTAATGTATATGTAATAAGATTAAGTAGTAAATTGAATTTATAAATTATTCTTCTTTGGTAGAAGTTTTTATTACAAAAGTTTTCCATTATATTGAAAAAACCTCGTGTAACTTATTAGAAATATGAAGAATACTGTTAATCTTTATATGTAATATAATGTATATCAAAATTGTGATTGTTCTAAACAGTTTCACTAAAAAAACTAATGAAATTTAAAAATGGTGTTACTTTAACTTCATATGTTATGAACTACATCTAGTATTATTATGTGATATTTGATATTATTTTTTAATGGGTTCTAATCATCATTCATAATTTGCAGATGATGTTGAGAGTATGACTGGTGAGATAGAAAATGGGGATTTGGCAGTTCGAGATGTTGCAGACCTTCTTCAATCCCAATATGCCATTATTGCTGGTAATTTATTAATGCAGTATAAAAATCTATATGTTAGTGCGTAGTTCGTAATACAAATTTCATTTAAGGGTCTAACATAAAATTGATTATTACTTTATATCAATGTCTGAAATTACAATACACTAATTTTTACATAGTTGATTGTGTGAAGTTATAATTATTACATTATGCGTTATATTTTTATAATATCTTAACATATTTCTGATATGTACGGATGCATTTTACAGGTGGTAAAACACGAGATGGCTGCCCTATAATCACATTTCCTGATAATGGCAATTTCCATAATTTGACTGATTTGGATTACCAACGTCTTATGTTATATCTTACGTCAGTGCCAACGTAAGTAGTCATATGTATATACATAACTATTACAAATTTTCTGTCTCTATGTATCTGTAGAATAATATTATACTGCATTTAGCTTACAAGAAGCAGACCTTGGATTTCACTTAATAATTGATCGCAGAAATGATAAATGGAACTCCGTAAAAACAGTGCTCCTAAAAATTTCTGTACGTTTTTTTATCTTAAGGATCAATTATATTATCTTACACATTGAACTGCATCAACTGCATTTGTCACTTCATAATTTCAGGCCTTCTTCCCTGGTCTTGTACACGTTGCATATGTTCTGCGTCCAGCAGGCTTTTTACAAAAAGCTATATCAGAAGTGTCAAATAAATTATTCAGGGAAGATTTCAAATTTCGTGTAATATTCTTAGCTAATGTAGCTGAACTTTATGATTTTATAGAAAAGGATCAGCTCACTGAACAACTCGGTGGCAATTTACCGTATTGTCATCATACTTGGATACAAAATAGAATTGTAAGCTAATCAATGAAAAACTATATAATTTACTATTAAATTGCTACATTATAGACACATTAAAATTTTACAATCGGTATTTGCAGAGCTTAGAAAAGTTTTCATCAATGACACAGGATGTGTCTCTTGCCCTTGACTCCTTCACTCGACGCTTGGCCGAAATTGAATTTCCTAATAATACTGTTGCGACTACAACTTTACTCTCTCAACAGCAAGCAGAATACAATGAATTGAAGGAAGAAATTCTTAGTGCTGCAAGGCACGGTGAAGCTCTCTTAGACAGTGTTCGACAACTAACTGGCAAGGGAACTGCGGACAGATTGGGAAATGTGGCAGCAGTTGAAAGGTACAAAAAGAAATTGAATTGGAATGTAACTTTATCTCAGATACATTATAATCATATCATGAGATTTAAAATATCTTCAGAATACATATACAATAACATTATGTGGAAAATGGAAGTTATGAGTTATACATTGATCATTCTTGTGGCATCTTTTTATTATAATTATAATTACAGATTATAAATAAAGATACGTAACAGCTGTATAAAACTTTTGTATTTTTGAATTAGGTTGCTTGTCCAATTAGAAGAAACGGAGCGAACATTTGACTTGTTCTGGTCCCATCATAGTTCTCGCTTGAGACATTGTCTAGCTTTAAGACAATTTGAAGCTGATTTTAGAGAGTTACAAACAACATTGGACCAACACTTGAAGACTGTAGAGGAAATGACAGAAGTTGGAGAAACTACTGCAAGAGTGGAACAACTGCTTTGTGATACATCAGCCTTTCAAAGAATATGCAGGGTATATATCTTGATTATACATATTATACACTTCATACTAATATATCAAAGAACATATAGATGTCTAATATATACTAAATATAATGAACTAAACATTTCCTCATATAATCAATGACAAAATGAATAGAAATCAAATCGAACATAGCACTGGGGAACTGACAATTACTGTATCATGTTAGCAGACCTATTGATATAGTGCAGTACATACGAAATATTGCTTCAACTGATGCAAAATGCACAAAATTACTTCAACAATTTTTTACAATAATGATGGATTAAACAAATATATACAGTGCACTTCAGACACTAAGATGTAATGATCAAACCAGTATTTTTGTTTTTTAATTCATCGATGAAAGAACTTTTGTGTACCATATAGATGATAATGTAAAATAAAAAATTGCAGATAAATATTAAAGTAAATATTGTTAGAAAAATACGAACTATGTCATGTGAAGAAACAATGTGTCATGATATATTGATAGTTTGCGCTATTAATATAAATTCTGGTTTGAACATTTCTGCCAGTCTGACATAATATGCACATCATGCACAAATATTACTTTGCACCGCTTTCCTCATTTTGTCGATAGTCCTATTTGTTGCATACCATGTGGATTTGGGTCTTGGTAAGCAATCCACTTAACAAAATACATGTATCTTGTAATAGATTTACGATTTAAGGCACAGTAATTGGTTATTTAGTATTCAAATTTCCAAATTCTATATATACTATAATTTGAGATGAAACAAAAGCTATCACTTCTACCAAGTTTTTTATAGGCTTGTCGAATTAAATCTCTATGAATGATGGATTGGTAACATTGCTTATTTATTATTACGCGTTCCTTAACCCTACAGTTGTATTATTTGTAAGAGAAAAATAGAGATTTAATTTGTATTTTCATATTGGCATGATAAGTCTTTGAGAATGAATATCATTATTATTTTATACTCTGCACTGCACGTATAATAGTATATTCTGTTATGGTACTTTTCTTAGATAAGCAAAGAAAGTTCTGCAGAAATTGCAATGACTGTGTGTAGTTCTTTTACTCATATACTTTTTACGTCTATTGCGTATGAATACAATTGCAAATATTTATAGGGAGACATAGATAGAGCAGAAGAAGTGATATCTGCTGGTCAACAACTGTTATCGGGGAGGCACCAATGTCCGGCAGACGTTGTCGAACCGAAGTGTGTAGAATTACAAAGAATTTGTACCATCTTAAGTCAAAGGTTAGAGAGGCGCTTACTTATGTTAACCAAATGTAGAGAACTGATGGAACGGATAGATAAGGTATTTCTATATTTCATCTCTTATACAATTTTTTATATATATTATATTGATGTAGATAATATATTTTATAATAGGCTAATGCATGGTGTACGCGTGGCATAGAAATGCTTGCATCACAAAACAGCACAACACCAGCAGATCAGGCGCTTCAAGAGCTGCAAGAGTTAATAGAAGCTGCAGAAGAGTTTCATCATCCAAGGTGTATTTTCCAAGATTCTATCATGCCAGAAACTAAAGCTCTCATCACTCAAGTATGTTCAGGTTCCAAACAGATTGATTCTAGTTACAGCATCCATATTCAGGTGTTGAATACGTATTGATAATAACGTAAAATACGTATGTCAGGTTTTACAAAGGATAGAAGATGTGTCATTAATGTGTGATAAAAGAATTATGGCACTAAAACAACAATTGATTAAACCTGCAAGACCAGTCCAGACTGTAACACCAGAGCCAGTCAAGCCATTGCAATCACTGCCTCAAACTGTAAAACCTGGACGAATCCTGAAGAAAGCTAATACAATGCCAAAAGTAAATTTCATTTTCCTTCTGAGCGCAGATAAAATTGAGGAAAAAAAAAACCTATCTTAACTTATGTAATTTATCCAACACATCCATAAGGATTTATACTTTAAACACATCTATTGGTTTGAGTAGAATGATTTATTTATTTTAGATGGAAATGAGTCCAATAGAAGGAGAGGCTTCCTCTCCGGAAAGCGAACCAAGAGACGTAGAAGGTCTGCGTTTAAAACGCGGACACGTTCTAGCAGAGCTCGTTGAAACCGAGCGAATTTACGTTGCGGAACTTGGTTCTATCATTAAGGGATACAAAATGGAACTGATGAACGAGGCAATGGCCCATTTAATACCCGCCGCGTTAGTGGGCAAGGCCGATGTGTTGTTTGGTAATCTAGAAGATATTTATATTTTTCACGGCGAAACATTTTTGAGAGATTTAGAAAACTGTATTTCGAATACTGAACTCGTCGCACTATGCTTTGTTCAGAGGGTAAGGTCGATATGATCTCATAACGTTAAGACCCGCTACTGCGATGTATAATTTGTATATTGCACTGTGTATTATATTTATATGCATATATGTGTAAATTTTAAGTACATAATACGTACATTTATTTATTACATTTATATACATATATTTATATATCATATATACATATATATATTTATGTACACCATATATACATATTTATATATCGTAATGCGCAATATATTTTCTTTTAGCGCGAGGTATTCTTCAGGCTTTATAGCTATTATTGCCAAAATATCCCAAGATCGGAAAGGCTCCGTGAGCAAATACAAAATGAACCACAGTTCCTCGTGGCATGCCAACAAAGACTTGGCCACAAACTCCCTCTCGCAGCTTACCTTTTAAAACCTGTACAGCGAATCACTAAATACCAGTTGCTCTTGAAAGACTTACTGAAATACAGCGATGAGCCATCGTGTTGTACAGAATTGCAAGAAGCGTTGGACGGTATGCTTGTCGTTTTGAAGTGCGTTAATGACAGTATGCATCAAACTGCAATCACTGGTTTTGGTGTAAGTGGAATATATTGATTTTCTTTACGTCCACTCTCTTAGTTCATTATAGGTATTTATACGTGCATTATCGAACGTGAATACTAAGAACAGTTATCCCCTTCAGGGTGATTTAAGTGCACAGGGAGAGCTACTGCTGCAAGGTTCTTTCAGTGTGTGGAGCAGTAGCAAGCGCGAGAGACTTCTCAGGCTAAAGCCTTCGCAACGGCATATATTCTTGTATGAAAAAGCTCTTATATTTTGTAAACACAGCAAGCCTCAAGCTCATAATAAGGCCACCTATCACTTTAAAAGATACTTGAAGGTGAATTGTCAGTGCCTTATAATCAAAGAATCACTCGTACATTAAACAAATAAATTATTCTCTTTTCCTTAACTAGATGTCACAAATTGGATTGACGGAATCGGTGAAAGGTGATGCGAGACGATTTGAAATATGGCTTCAGGGTCGTGCAGAAGTACATACTATACAGGCATCAAGTATCGACGTTAAACAATCTTGGGTGCGCCAAATTAAAGGAGTTTTAATGTCCCAACTGGCGGAACTTAAAGGAAAACAAAATTCTGCGCTTGGAAAATCCAATCACAAGTATGTTCACAATCGTAAACGTTAAATATAATTTTGACGTAGTTCACCGTTACGCTTAGTGAATTATTGCTTTTACGAACATTGTATTTCTAGGCCTTTGCGCCAAACGATATCCTGGGAAGCTCAGAGCAGCGTTTCAGGATCCCTACGCACACTCTCGGTCGATGGGAGCAGCGTCATATCCCATATAACTGATGCGTCGCAAGCAACGGAAGATGATGTAGCTTGGAGCTCAGAAAACAGTAACACCGACGATGAGGATGCTTTTAGTGAAAATCCTGGTCCTGCTCCTGTAAGTTTCTACTCGTGCCCAAATGACGTTGTGCCAGATACTGGTGATTCTTGTATTATCCCTTTAACTACCATTTCATGAAGGATTCGGTACGATTTTTCGTTTGATTAGGGCGGAAGATATGTAGCATTAGCAGATTACTGTGCTGTTGGACAGTCGGAGGTCACTATGCGAGAAGGGGACAACTTAGAATTACTGAAGGTCGGTTGTGCCGGTTGGTGGTTTGTTAAACTCGTAGGAAGCGGTGTGGAAGGATGGGCACCTGCAGCTTATTTGGAGCCAATCAGTAGAAAAACATCCCGCAGTTCTCAATCGGTCAATAGTCAAGAGGCTATATGAAATAGGCGTCTAACACACTAGGGAATTCTGGTGTGTTAGTTTCTCGATTCAAATCGTTGAAAACTGTCAGTTGTTAAAGCATACTGTTTGAAACAGTATTATGGGAGTTTTGTAATATAGGGGTATAATGAGACTTTGAAAATTTTGCGTAAAATGAAACCAATTGATTCTATACGTTATTTATATAGTTTTACATAAAAGAGAACATAATATTTGGCGCACATGGTTGAGTTGTTGTAAAATGAACGATTTCAATGTTCAAACTAAACTTGAAATTCTAAGTACGATGGAGCAAAATTCCATTGTTGTTATTTTATAAAATATTCTGAACAAGGAGAATTTTCTTTTTACACATAATATAAGAATGGACGGAAGAACCTTTGTTACACGATTAAAATGTAAGAGCTGCATACATATAGTGTCTTGTGGGAGTAAATAAGTATTGCATTTAGATACACAATCCATTATTAACCAGCATAATCCTCGTTAAAAATAGTATCGGCCACTTTGTACAAAATTTTTTTGAATAGTAATTTAAAGAAATGTACACATATATCTGTGTGTATTTACATTTGTACAACTCAGCATTTGTTTATTCCGTATTTCATTAAAACAGATTATGAATATTAAACCTGACTTTGCACGCCATTAACGTTAAAAGAACATATAGCTACTAATACCATCTGCGATATTACGACAATGTTACATTGTTATTCGCATAACAATTAGCACGAAATATACGGATATTTGTAAACTGTAATTTCGATTCCAATCTCGAAAATCAAATGCCGACTCTACGCAAATATTTAAGAGTTAATACGTTAATGTAAACTAGATAACCAGAATATTGTGTTGCATCACATTTAAGAAGATATTTGTGCATACAGGAGAGACAATGATGGATGGGATATTTGATATTACACGAATCTTTGGGCATACTTTGATGTTGAATATAGAATATTTGCTAACTATGAAGTGCATGATATAAAGCAGCCTTTACGGTGAAATGGGTGATAAAATATTAGTCTGAAGCTTCTGTAAATTGATTGCTATAAACATTTACAGGGGCAAATAGTTGATATATTGCTGCTCTTAGAATAGTAGATTGTTGATGAGTCAATGTGACCAAATAGCTTGAAATTAATGCAGTTTTATTAATCATAACGAACAATCTGTTTGAATAATATTTAACAAATAGTGAACTCTAATCATTACATAATACATAAACAAATTTTCTAGTTAATAAACTGTTAACACCAAGTGTCATGCAATATCCAATATTGATTATAAACTTTGACCTGTAATATTTTAGACGTAAAACAAGCAATCTCAGTTTTAGCGGTATTCATATCCCACCAATTTCATAAGTTTATAATGATAAATATAATATATATATATATATATGTATACATATATATATATATATACAGATATAATTTGTACGAAAAGTTTGTATGGATACAAAAAACATAAATTAAGAAACTGTGCAATAGCATTTTTCTCTCATATACTGCATACAAGTATGTTTTTCTCGAGTAATGTATGAAATGTTTTATTTTATGAGAAGTATTATTTGTACTAATTGTATTTGATAAGTATAATTTATATGTTATTTTATTTTAGAGTGCAAAATTTTATTATATGCAATAATTGTATATGTTAAGTACAAACTATTTATTTCAATAATTACAGTAATTCATCCCAAACGGGATATAATAAACGTAGGATTTATATAATTTATGATCTGTTTAGAAAACTGAATTGTTAACATTTCATTTTACGAAAATTTCTCCAAAATGTACTTTTAAGATATGTTTTCCATAGTTTTATCACCAAAGAAAATCTTGTGATTCTTTGGTAATGTCTGCGGTATAAAAAGGATTTGTAATTATTATTATATTTTCAACCACTGTTACACCGTCCTTACACCAATAGATCATGTGATTGTTAATCAAATAGATGGCCACTTTATTTGCATTATTCAGCTTTCATAAAATACATTTTCTGCGTTAGCAATATTCAATACTGCAGCGTATACATAAATATATGGTACTGCATGTTATTAATTTAATGTAAAGCTTTAATAACTAATTCTCTTTAAAATTTTTTTTAGTAAGAAATTATAAGTTCTTATTATCAGATGCTTTATATGCTACAGAAGATAATTAAGGATGCGTGATTGACTATGACATCTTAAATTGTATTAGGGTTCCTAGTGTTTGTAAATGCAGAAAATTTCATTATATACATGAATCATATTTTTTCAAACGTATCATGTTCTGTTCTCTAATACATTTAGTTGGAATATTCATAAAAGTTCATATAAATATGGAGTTGCTTAAAACATTTAAACCTTTTCTAGAAAATATTGATACATAGACAATAATCATGTTCATTGTTGATATAATAACAAAGCTTGATATTCACAGAAAAACGTCATTCCATTTCCTTCTGTCGATATGCAAATAGAAAGAGATGTCATCGGAACATTTTTTTATGGCATGTAATATTTCCAAAGGTACCCGTGCAATGATAATATTTGTAGCATCAACAAGTGTACTAGATTAATCATGATCAATATAACAATTATAGCTTCTTAATAAAGGGTTCCTTTCATTGTTCCTTCAAGAGCAATGTAGCGAGGTCTATTTTTACATACAACAGTAGTATAAATGCTGAATTCGTTTCTGTCTGCAATAAGTAAAAAGCAATCAAACCATGAACTTTCTACAGCATTGTAGCGTATAAAAAGTTATTACAAAAAGGCACCAGCTTTGAGACACAAAATTCTTATTCAATCATATTTTAAAAGTATGGTGTTTTTACGTTATTTGAAATTCAGGAGACATACTATTTATTGATTTGAACTATTGAATTTTGGATCTCAAAGGTATATTGTATTACGAATACTTCTATAGAATGTTATGGACATTGCTCAAGTGGAAAAAATTTAGCAACTTGAAGCTTATTGCAAAATTTCATACGGAGAATTACTTTAGTATTGTATGTATGTTTATGAAAAAAAAAGTACAAGCTAATAAGCGGAGTTATGCTAAGGATCGATGTAGATAGAAATGCTACTTTATGTGATATGTATTTAGTTTTCCTCGAATCATCTGCGTTTCTCTATATTGGAAGAGGGCAATGTTGTATGTATGATACAAGTTTAGTGTACGTCAGTACTTTGTTGCTATTATTAGCAGTTTTTCTGTATGCTAGGGTATCAGTATTTTTTCTATGAGTATGTAATATTAAAAGGGGAACATGAAATACAAAAGTTTCAATGAAAATTAAGTGGTAAATTTATATCCCTACCATAAAACCTCTGCCTTATCCACGTGAATGGATACAATACAAAGAATAAGAATGTTTGGTTTATCTGATGCTCGTAATACCTTCTTGTTTAAATATGGGACGTGTAATTAGTACGCTCAAGAAATAATTGTTATTTTATACTTAAGAATCTACAAAGCTATTAAAAAAGGTGGCATAGGACTTATTTCATACTCATAATAGAGCCGAAATGGCATAGAGGATATTGCGTATAATTGTCCGATAAATAACGATAAATTTGGTTCTATATGCTCGTCTGTGGACAAAGTTATGAAATTTTTCGGTGATAATAAGCTACGTTTAAACATTTTTATCGCAATGATTACTTCGTACGGGCAACGACAGATGAGGCAAGCGTCGTAGATCAAAGACCAATTCATCGTACCCATTCCAAAGTGGAACGCAGGATGTTACATAGAATTATTTGTGCCTGTTATACGCGCCTTTCGTAACAGTGATGTGCAGTCTCAATAGCAGTTCCAGCATCGGGTTATATATTTTTTAAAAATTCAGTTCTTCATTGTTTTGGTAAAAAAGGTTTTGAGTAAAAAATGGCACCGCTCGCAGAATCAGTACCGAAAGAAAATCTGGAAGTACCTTCCAGAGGAATTAATGCCGTTTTATTGGGACCACCTGGCAGTGGCAAGGGCACACAGGTGAAGCGATTCATTATAATTTGAAATGTATATATGTTATAATTTATGAAAAGAATGATCCAGGGGATTGGATATAGTTTTCACCAAATAATATGTTTTTGCCTGCCCAGATTATGTAGCTGTGTTGTGTATCCACGAAACAGTAAAATATTTTTTATACAATTAGTCACAGTTATTTATTACAATTACTGACACATGTTATTCAGTATGACTCCCTTAGCACGATATATGATATTATAATAGGTATATACTTTAATTTAGAATATATTACTGCATTCATGTTAATTGTGTTCTGTTACATTTTAGGCACCACTTTTCAAGGAAAGGTATTGCGTGTGTCATTTGTCTACAGGAGATATGTTAAGAGCTGAAATTAATTCTGGTTCTTCTATTGGAGAAAAAATAAAAAAAGTAATGGACGAGGGTAAACTGGTCAGTGATGACCTTGTAGTTAGTATGATTGATCATAACCTAGATAAACCCGAGTGTAAACGTGGATTTTTATTAGACGGTTTCCCAAGAAGTGTTCCACAAGCTGAGAAGGCAAGATAAACCTGTGTTATCACAGTTCTCAGTAAGATATGGAGAATATTTCTGGTATTAATTTACAACTTATATTTATATACAGTTGGATGAGATGTTAAAAAAGCGAAAAACCAAACTTGATGCCGTTGTCGAGTTTGGGATTGATGATAATCTACTAATAAAAAGGATCACAGGTCGTTTAATTCATCCTGCTAGTGGCAGATCATATCACGAAGAATTTGCACCACCAAAAGTGGCAATGAAGGATGATGTAAGAATTACTAGCCAGTTGTATTTTCATAAATGAAAATTAATATTACTATATTATGTATTTTTAACATTCGTTACATAGTATAATATTTATTAACACCTATTTAAAATTTATGAAAATTAAAATAATGAGGGTAAAACAATTTTGAACTGTGATAAATTCATATATTCACTATGCTATCATAAAAACATAATTTACTTAACATCTCAATCATAATCCATAATGTTGTATTACATGTTGCATTACAGTGAATGAAAACTAATTATTTAACGCAATGCATGAGTAAATACTTTGATTTGGAGTATACCACTAGCTGTTTATTGCATTAACTGAATTAGTTACAAAATAATTTTCCATTATCAGGTCACTGGAGAGCCATTGATTAAGAGATCAGATGACAATGCTGAGGCTTTGAAAAAGCGGCTATCAGTATATCACACACAAACTCAACCTTTGGTTGATTATTATGCTTTGCAAGGTATCCATTATTATGTCAATGCAGCTCAAGCAAGCCACAAGGTTTTCAAGGACATTGACCGTATCTTTATGCGGTCTATCAAGCAAGAGGAAAAGAAGAGCTTCTTTAGTAGATTTTTTTAGAACACCATTAAAATAGACATTTTCCAGTACATTCTTCTCTTGTAAATGATACAGTCATTTATATCAAATATGAAGTGCTGTACTGTGAGGTCTAACAAAAACTCATAAATAGATATAACATTTTAGGTATCCAAGGATGTTTAAAATGCCGATACAATATGCATTCTCTGAAAGAAGCATTACAACAGTATCTTGTAGCAATATGCGAAACATCACAGTAGCATAGTTACACATGGCACTATAAAGTTTTACAATGTCAAGTAAAAAGTCACATGCACACATTTTATCAAGAGAATAATTTTCACAAAATTTATAAAATAGAGGTGCAAACTATAACTATAATAGCAGGGCAGAGCAATTGTATATAGTAGATACATTTATTGAGGCAAAGAATATTTTCTCATGTATATGTTATATGCGTTTACTTGTACTTTTCCTTTTTCATCATATATATTTTTTACAATATTTTAAGTATTACGTATATTACTTGTCATTTTTGTACGCACAGTTGGTAATAATTGATATAAGATTAATATATATTTTATTTTTAGAAATGTATGAAAATATTAACTTAAAAAAATGTTAAAATATCATACCGATAAACTATAGCACGTATTATCACATCTATATACTTTCAGAAATTAATAATTTTACATGATCATGAGCAAACTTTTCAAAGTCTATTTTACATAAATGAAAGTATTTGAAATATATTCTGATATAATATTACTGCCTACATATATACATACATACATGCATATATATATATATATATATGTGCATACACACAAATGCATCAAACTGTAGATATTTTGCAAGCAGAAGCAATTGTACATCTGGATAAAATAAATTCGATTATGAAATTCCTTAAAGCAGTGTAATTTACCATATAGTAACCTAACATATATCATAACTGATAATCCAATTTGAGGTACTCTAATCTGTATTCATCTAATCTCTATTTATTAAGAGGTTCAGAATGTGCTGCATATATGTATGATATGTACATACATACGCATGCCATTCAAACAGTAGAATTTTTTAACCAATGCACTTCTTAGTTATAACTGCAGTTATAGAGACGCTTACCGTGTACTCCAGGATTAAAATCGGTTCTTTTTAAGCTTAATGATGAACATTGAGAACATGTTTGACATAACAAAGGTGACCATTTCGAATAGAGGTCAAATTTTTGGCATGACATCAATCGTTTCTCTCCTACCAGCATATGATTACCCTCTCTATCAGTTTTAACTGGTCACTGCTTGAGATGCATCGATGTGAATACGTTTGTTTGCATGCACCGTTTGTGCATCACTGTGTAACTCAGTTCTCATCATTGCACTGAACATTGGCATAGGACGTAACACGCTACTATGACAATAGGTGTCACAGCAAAGATATATAAACAAACATGGGGGCCGGTGATACTTCGAAAAGGTTGAAATAATTGGACAAATATATAATTATCGCTAAGTATCCCACACAAATACTGCGCCGGTACTGATCCATGGTACTTTATAATCCAAT
Organism: Ampulex compressa; assembly: GCA_038496175.1. Lineage (NCBI taxonomy): Eukaryota > Metazoa > Arthropoda > Insecta > Hymenoptera > Ampulicidae > Ampulex > Ampulex compressa. The sequence goes on from JBCFXI010000741.1 coordinate 63,829, forward strand.
GTTGAATTAAAAGTTTCATATGAATGAGTTTATATTCTTTCAAAGTACATATATGGTTATTTGTTTTCAGAAAATATCGTGTAAGCCTATATCGTCCAAATATTAATATTGTATAGGATCAACATTGGGTACAAACATGTTTGTGTATTTGAGTAAGAAAATTGCTATACCAAACAATTTTCGATTAAATTGTATAGCATGGAATCAAAAGGAAGGGTATATTGCCGTTGGTGGTGAAGATGGATTACTGAAGGTGCTTCGTGTTGATTCCACAGCGAGTGGGCCGAATAGTGGTGGAAAATCTCGAAGCTTAGCTGCTGCCAGTAATCTTAGTATGAATCAGACCTTGGAAGGTCATCATGGTCATGTTCGAGTAGTTACTTGGAATGAACAATATCAAAAATTATCTTCCAGCGATCAAACTGGCGTAATAATTGTATGGATGCTGTACAAAGGGTCTTGGTATGAAAAAATGCTAAACAACCGTAACAAATCTGTCGTTAAGGGAATGTCATGGACTGTAGATGGTCAAAAGATATGCATAGTGTATGAGGATGGTATGATTATAGTCGGTTCTGTTGATGGAAGTAGCATTTGGAGAAAGGAACTGAAAAACGTATCTCTTTCCGGTGTGCAATGGTCTCCGGATGCAAAATTACTCTTGTTTGGCTTGAAGAATGGAGAAGTTCATCTCTATGACAACCAGGGTGTATTTTTGACAAAGTTAGGCATAATACCACTCAACAGTAGCCAAATTCAGACTATTGTAGCATTACAATGGTATGACGGCAGGAATGGTTATGTTGCATTGGACTGTCCTACATTAGCGATATGCTATAGAAGCGGTAGGATACAATTAATGAGAGACACGAATGATGACAATCCGATTGTATTGGAAACTGGCATGACAGTGGCATGGTGTTGTTGGAACAGTTATGGGTCTTTATTAGCCGTAACTGGAATGATGCCATTACTCAGCAATGGAGATACGAAAGATATGAACGTCATTCAGTTCTACACACCATTTGGAGAACACATGAGAACTTTAAAGATACCTGGAAGGGAAGTAACTTGCTGTGCATGGGAAGGGGGATCTCTCAGAGTAGCACTATCCGTGGATTCGCATATATACTTTGCAAATATTCGATTAGATTACAAGTGGACCTACTTTAGTAATACAGTCGTATTTACGAACGAAAAGATTAGCAAAGATGGTATTTGCGTTACGTTTTGGAATACATGCAACAATACGTGTTGCACTAAATACGTTCGAGCATTAATATCAGTTGCATCGCACGATGAACATTGCGTATTAGCGGTGAAAAATGATCCCTCTCAGGGCTCGGAACAATTTGCATTGATGGTATGCAACACGATAGCAACACCCATCGATACGAAATTTTTAGATTTGGAACCATTGTGGGTCACGATGACCAGTAAAATTGTGATCACGGCGTCAAAGAACAACTTTATGCTTTGGCACTTTCGTACTCCACGCAATTCAATGTTGCATAGTGGACGAGTAAAGAGAGATAAGATTTACCATGTGGACGAAACACCGACGGGAGTGACGGAAGTAATTCAAGACCTGGATAAAGACAGATCTTTCAATACTCCTATCAATACTAAGGCAACAATGGATCCGATCTGCTGTCTTTCAGCAACGGACAAAGTGCTTCTGATCGGTCGAGAATCTGGAATGATCCAACGATATTCACTTCCACAGATAACACTTACTAATAGATACAACACAGCGTGCAGGCTTCACAAAATTGCGATTAACTGCGACTCCTCGCGCGTGTCTATGATGGATACGACCGGTGTACTCACAATGTTAGACCTCGAGCCTCAAAAAACTCCAGAATCGAGAGATGTGGATGTCTCAGAGGACATAAACAAATTTGAACGAAAGGACGTATGGACTATGTGTTGGGCTCGAGACAATCCGATGCTCCTCGCTATAATGGAGAAGACAAGAATGTATGTGTTAAGAGGTTTAGATCCGGAAGAACCAATATCCTGTTTTGGCTATATCTGCTCGTTTCAAGACTTGGAGATACGTTGTGTTTTGTTGGACGATCTTATGCAAAGGCCTGACGACACGAAGAGCGAATTGATCGTTGATTTGGAAGTAAAGTCCCTGCGAGATACGAGAGAGTTGCTTGCCAAAGTGGGATTAAAGGAGGCAAACAGTTTTATCCAGGACAATCCTCATCCTCGTCTGTGGCGCTTGCTGGCGGAATCCGCGCTGAAGAAATTGGATTTAGAGACCGCCGAAAATGCAATGGTACGGTGTACCGATTATTTAGGTATCCAGTTTATAAAACGGCTGCACAATGTGCACAATGATCAGCTGAAAAAAGCAGAGGTGGCAGCTTACCTTGGTAACTATGACGAAGCGGAAAAATTGTATTTAGATATGGACAGAAGAGATCTGGCGATTTCCTTGCGTCAAAAATTAGGCGATTATTTTCGCGTAGTACAGTTAATGAAAATGGGAATAGGGGGTTCCGACAAGCAGATGGAGCACGCGTACAACAAGATTGGCGATCACTTTGCCGAAAGGCTGAATTGGCAGGGAGCCCGAGAATATTACGAGAAGAGTCGAAATCTGGAGAAACTCATCCAATGTTATTATAAGCTTGAGGATTATCTTCAACTGGCAGCTACAGTGGATCAATTGCCGGATAAGAGTCCAGTTTTGAAGATGGTCGCTCGAATGCTGGCCTCGGTGGGCATGTGCTCGCAGGCGGTCGCGGCTTACATAAAGTATGGCGACGTCAAATTAGCGGTGGACACTTGCGTGCGTCTTAATCACTGGGATCAGGCGGTCGAGTTGGCGAAAACATATAAGATGGCACAGATCGGTGAGTTGCTCAGTAAGTACGCCAATCATCTGCTGTCAAACGGTAAAAGGCTTCAGGCGATCGAGTTGTACAAGAAAGCCAATTATAATCTCGAGGCTGCGAAGTTGCTTTTGAAGCTCGCCGAGGAGCAGGCCAAGACCAGATCGAATCCGTTACGGGTGAAGAAGATCTATGTCTTGGCCGCCTTACTTATCGAGGATCACATTAACAGCGTACCGGCTATAAAGGGTGGTCGGAGTAACGTCGTCATGGGTCTGTCGGAGAACAACGAGGACACGCGCGTCATAGAGAACGCTTGGCGTGGCGCTGAGGCGTACCATTTTCTACTGCTGGCTCACAGGCAGATGTACGATGGAAACTTCGATGCCGCTATGAAGACGGCATTGCGGCTGAGAGAGTACGAGGATATTTTAGATGCCGAGGATATTTATTGCCTTCTCGCCCTGTCGAGCGCAGTCAATCACGCCTTTGCCACTTGCTCCAAGGCGTTCATCAAGCTGGAGGCGTTGGATACCATTACGGAATCTGCCAAGGAGGAATACGAACAGTTAGCGGTGGATATTTTTACGAAGAACAGTCCGAAGGATACGCGTAACGACAAAGCTGAGTGCGTTAATTGCGAGACTCTCGTACCTGATTGGTGCGTCGCATGTCCCAATTGCATGGCCAGGTTTCCGGCTTGTATCGTCTCTGGAAAACCGCTTATGGATCTGAGCAACGCTTGGATCTGCACAGTTTGCAGACATCACGTGGCCACCGAGCGGGACGTCGTTAACATTAATGCTTGCCCATTATGTCACAGCACTATAACGTACATGTAAGCAGGTCCGTGAGTACGAAATATATTCCTAGATTTCGCACGTTTATGCCGTTATCGTACTTAACTGGTTTACGGATTATGTATCACTAATCGATTTATTTAAGCTGCTTTCGGTATTATTGTATTCGCGCTTATTAATATTTATTCTCTTTCGCCCGCGATACAAGGATGTGATATTAATGAGATTACATTATCTAATCGCATGACACCGTTTTTAAGAATTTGTGCCTTCTTAGGCCTTTTATCGTATATGATTTACTGGAGTAATGATCTGCTTAAGACGTTATAAGTTCTACACCTTATTTTTTATTGAAATATGTACGCCATTTTTAACGAACACCGTGACATGTTATTTGATCTCTTTTTAAGTCACGTTTAGTATTAGATATTTGTATCGTTCCATTTAGGAACAACTGTTAAGTACAAAAAAGACAACAATTGGTAGCTCTTGAAAATTGCATATGCATATGCTAACTTCTTATTCGTAGATTGTATTACAAGTGACCTTACAGTTTTTAACCTTCGTTGTTCGTGCGAGTGCGTAACAATGCGTAGTGACGCCCGCCTGTGTGAAATTTCACAGTGCTTGTCCTATTTAATTTTAAAAGTATGTGCATAGCAATTTTATTATTCACGATTATATTTACAGAAGACTGAGTTTTAAATTAACATAGATTTTTTCCATAGAGTATACAAAAAGATTTTTACTGTCGCCTCTTAAATTTAGTTCCACATATACAGTGTATATTCATAGTTCCATAAGCCATGATAAATTAGTATTAAGAATATTCACTTAATTTTTAGCATGCCGATTATTAATTCGTAGAAAGTATTGTTAGAAAATATTATAACTAAAACTAGTTATCATAATTGTTTCCTAATTAAAGATGCTCCTATAAGAACATAAGTACAACACGATCCGTCCATCCAGCAATGCTGATTAATATGTAAAAATCAAAAATATCTCCGTTGTATGAAAGAAATATATTTCGAATGAGCTTGGACTCGGGCCTTATAAATATTTTGATTTGCACCCCTTTACTTTTTTTATGAATATTATTCGATATTTGTACGCGACTCCTGAAATAAGATCAGAGGTTCGTTTTATTCTCTGCCTAGATAGACTATGCGTTGGAGTCTTTCGATAATTATTTTTCATCGAGTACCTACACATTTACTGCCGCTGGAGCGCGCTATGTTCTTAGGCGCGCAAGCCAAAAGTCAAATTTCAAAGGATCGGCGGTCGTCCCGGCGTTTTGCCTCGTGTAGCGCATGCGCGCAAACTACCGGCACACATTTCGTCCACGAGTCGTTCAGTGCGTCTCGAGTCGTTGGATGAGGAGGTTGCGCTACATTGTATTCCCCCCTCCCCTCCCGGTCACATTACACGGATACCCCCGTGACACGTCGGCCCATTAAAATTAAAAATTGCGACGCCTTAACCACGCAGGGCAGATAAATAGTCTCCCTTCGCGAATGTACAAACGGAAGTGTCCCGATTTTTGCTTCCTGCGCGTAAGTTCGTGAGTGCAAATCGTGAGTGTTTCCGAGGATCAAAAGTCATGAGTGGTATATTGTCGGTCCTGTGGGTCCTCCTGACCATCGGCGTGGCGACGACAACCGTTCGGGCGGGTTTAAAATGCGACGCTGTCAGGCCGTATTTCGAGGCGCAGGGCTTTCCACCCAGCGATATACCGAAGGAAGCGATTTCATGTATGTAAATTATACTGGGAAACTTATAAGTTTGCAATGTTTTTTACGCATCTAATTAGGTGTAATGCAAAATTTACTTTGATGGAAGGTATCGCCAAACGTCCTTTCCGAAATTTTAATCTTAGTAATTTTCCTATTATGTTATATTAAGTAATAAGTATGAAGAAAAAACTTAAGTAATTTTTTTTGAATTTCATTGTATCTATACATATGATTATGAGAACGCGCAAAAGTTATACAACAGTCGAATTATGGCGGGGAGTTGATTGCAAAAGTTTTACTTGAATGGGCGATCATTTTAGTGTATGTTTATGAAATTTGAAAAATCCGTTTTTCGAAGGAGATTGTTGCATTTTGTGCATTCAACCAAGCTTTGTGACTCATGACGAATCACTAAAGTGTATTGTAAATTATCCGAGTGTACCGCCTATGTCGTACGTGCCTTCAAAAATGGTTTTGCACAGCTGCAAAGATTGTAGCGAGGAAGTTTAAGGATTCGTCACCGCCCGAGTTCCCAGTGAACATATGATTGAAGGGGGAAATAGCGTAACTCGATACGAACAATCGTCTTTTATTTATAAGACACCCTACACTCTTATATTTCACTGACAGATTGAAAGAGGCAAGTTTTGCGATAAATACAAAAATTCGGTTTGAAACTTGCTAATATACATCATGAATGACAAGTGAGTGCCTATAAAAAGGAAATGGGAAGGTTTGATGGACACTCATAAAATGCTATACTGTGGTATTGCACGATGTCTTTTAGATAGAAAGTTTCCATAATCGATCACGTCTGGCTAACTTTTAATTGCAATGGTTTCAGGTACATTTAATTCTAATAAAAGTTCTGTAATAAATACCAGTAATGGAAAAAGTAGTTTTCAGATTGTTTTTTATTGCACATGTATATCGCTACAAAATATAAATTGTACTTTTAAAGCTAGTAGCAAGTACTTCTTAAAGCTTGTAATTAAGTAAAATATTATATGTATTGTTATATGTTAATTCTCTATCGGTGATTATCTTCCAATGGTTTGAATTAATGATGGCTGTTGGATTATACTATTTCCGTCTTAGAATTTTCCCCATATTTGTATTTTGTTATTGAATCCGACAACCCTCTAACGAGAAAAATTTTTGCTTGGAGCAAATCACACTATACAGTGGAAAGCTTACTAATCTGTCGTGGATGTTTAGTGTTTACGTAAAAAAAGCTCTGCGGGTTGATATAATATACGTAACGTGCTCAACTAAAAAACAATCTTGTACAGGACAGTTAGAAGATATTTTCTTATTTACTTATTTAAATGTACCTAATGCAAGTTTTCCTTATAAAGGGCATTATTATACCATTTGTGCATGCGAGTTTAGGTAGCATGTTTTTATCCGTTCGAAGGGATGGGGTGTCGTGTAGTGTGCAGAGTATCGCGGAAACTTTTTGCAGGGAATCTAGTTATGAACTCTTAAGCTGCCATAAAAGCGGATAAATTCATATGATCCGTGAAAAGTCAGGGTTATCTCGCAAATTTTTGATGAGTTAATTTCATGAATTATCAACTGACGATTTACGAGCATTGCTGCCCAAGTGTAGGGAACTTATCGAGTCAAAAAAGGGGTAGATAAAAAAGTTTTGAAAGATATTGGTGTAAGAATGTTCCAAGCAACCATTTGTAATAAAATATTGAAGTGAACAGGTAAATCGTCTCAATAGTGAAAAGAAAGATTTTCATTAGGTAAGGCAGAAAACCTCGTCATTTTCTATATCAATTTCATTGCAAGAGTGAAAAATCAAACACTGCTTCAGCAGGTCTGATGAAACGTTTCTAATCTTCAAAGATAATATTTTTTAGTTACCGTCATATATCGAATTGACCTTACAAACGATCAGTCAATGAATACTTGAAAGTCTTATTTAACAATTTAAATGTTCGCTCCAACTGGCGGCTGTTTTTTTCTCAGCCCCTTTCTTTAATCCATCATCGCGGTGCCTCTTTATCCGTCCATCCAGCATGCGCTACGCTTGCTTTAATTTACATGTCTCCGGAGCGCGTGGTTTAAAGGTGCTAAAACTCGTTAATGGTACGTTCAATGACAGACATTGCTTTATGTACTTGATCACGCTACCAGAGTGGAAAATCTTTTATCGAAGTCGAGTACACGTATCTCTTACGGAGCGGGAGCCTCTCTCCACCGCGGTTATCGCCCGATGTGATCGTATACGTTCGGGCGTAACCATGTATCTACTTACGGGAGAAGGCAGATAAGCAATTACACGTGAGAGCGGTTAATACTTTTTGAAACGGTCAGGCATTCTGTATGCCGGACCACTTAGATCTACGATACCTTATATTTTCCGGGAGGTGCGATTTACTTCGATACTAACGATAATACCAGTAACGCTGAAACACGAAGCCGGCGGCGGTTTAAAGTGTTACCACTTTAAGGATGCAATGTACCGACGAAGATGTTGCGGGTGTTTGCTCAACTTCACGCTCCCTTGGACCTACTTTACGCGTTCTACGGTTACACAATTAACACTTTGCAGCGAACTTCTCTTTGCCTTCTTCGCTTCTGTAAGTTTCTTTTTTTTTTTTTTTCCTTCTAGAGCACGTGCCCAGGGAAATATTGAAACTCACAGACCTTAGACCATTCGGAATCCCCCGTACTGATTTCGAGTATACGTGACTACATCCTTTTCTCTGGAGCCCTTTGCCCGTGTTTTGTTGAACTTGTTCGCTCCAAAACTTCGTTCTTTCGGCGCATTGGCATATTCGAGATACAAATCGGTCGCACCTTTTTTCAAAGTGTGTGGCTACCGTACAGTCTCGCCATTCTCGACGGTTTATCTACGTTATCGTCTCCGTGCGCTCATAGATACGGGCACATTTATCGGCGAGATGAACGGAAGGGCGTGTTGGTACCCGCTGGTTTTTGCGCGAGGAAAAGGGAGTCTTACAACAGGAGGGGAGGGGGTGGGGGTGGAGGGCAAAGAAAAAAAGAAATATAAAAGCACCGACGCGTTCGTTTCATGTTTTATCGCAACACCAGTACTACTGCTCGGTAGGCGCGCACGGCTTTGTGTAGCATCAGTACGCAGGTACGAGCCATGCTATGATTTACCTGTCTCGACGCTTTGCCCCACGCCAGAGGATAATTAATGCTGCGCATTTCACTTCACGTGCGTGCTTTAGTATTCCTGTGCTACCACCGAGTGCACGCCGGTTTTAATGCGCGCTCGGTCGGTGCCGGGCCTGAGTTGGCGATTAGTACTTTTGTTATCGTCGAAGCCTCATTTCACTTTTCGGGAGACAAAGACGTATCTTGGTCAGCGGCTACCTGCGAAGCTCCTCCAACGTTTCACCCGCTTGTTTCTAGCTTGCATCCATGGGCTATTGAGCTTGACTGCCGCAGAGATTTCGTTCAAAACTCAGCATAGGCGTTGTACCTCGTAATAATGTTATTACGTGCCTACGTATCGTGGTCATTGCAGGCATCACACTTTATTGCAGAAATTGAAAGTTGCAGAACTTAGCATGCGGGTACACTTCGCGGGACTTTAATCATTCGATAAAATCGCAATAAATCGAAAACTATCTCGTTTTTCTCAACGAAACTTCTGGGAAGAAACAATACGAAGCGTTGCCTAGCAACACAAACACCATACATACAACGTCCATGGTATTCATACTATACTCGCCCTCTAGCGTAAATCTACTAAATACGTATTTTTACGTGACTCGCGCTCCAGTAACAGATCGCAAAAAACGTAAAAGTACGTTGCTTGATTTGGTTAATAAGTGCGTTACGATGAGTATAGTACGCACACAAGGATGGAAAAGCGCGATCTCGACGAGTGAAATTTGAATTTGTATTCTAGTAGGGAATATCGAGATTTTATTTTTCATTCCTAAAAGCCTTGTGTTGATTTTTTCGGCTTAAACTACCGTTAATAACGAGGAAAATAAGAGTGGGGCTCATCCTTCGGGAATTCGTACTGCCGGAACGAAACTAGAAGCGGAAGCGTAGCGAAATACCGTGGGGATGAGGTACTCCTGAGAGCATAATGAATAATTACCGAATGCGAGGGTAGATTGAGAATGATATACACCGAAGTTATACAGCGAGAAACAACGTCTTAACCTTGTTAAGCCGGTCAGAATGGAGCTTTGGAGCCGGTGTTTTGGACTCTACTTCAGCGCGCTTAAATCCTCTCTAAAGGTGAAACATTACTTTATAGTCCATTAACGTACTTTCATTTATAGCCCGTCAAATATTATGCTGATGCATAAGCTATGAGACGTGAACTACGCAACACGTCGTTTCGATTATTTTAATTGATGATGAAACAGGCAGTTCTCGTACACTTTCGCGTACCTACAGAGGCATCGAATATTCGATTGGACTTGGAGATTAATTATAAAAGTGAAATATCGGGTTAGAAGTTTCTCGAAAATAGTTCGAGCTTGCTTCAAAGGCACACTATTGATGTTTCGGATTAACACATGCATTCGGATGCGTGTGTTTAGCAGAACTCTACTGCGAGTGTAAGAGGAGCAGGAAAGAGCGACGACACGGAATTGCATTTAATTAAGCTATCGCCCAAGTCGAATATGTTATCGTTCGATGAAAGTTTATATTTGCCAACGATTCGGCATACAGCATAATCTCCACTCGAAAGGTTATACTTAGGGTCGGCCTATCCGTCGTTGGGCCATGGCTGTCGGTGGCTGCATCTTCTCTTATCTTCTCGTTGATCGTGACGAGACGGTGACAGTTCCCAGACACAATCAATTGTCTAACGGAAAGAACCTTGTGCCACGGAAATTGTTATAACTGATCTAAATCAATCACCACTGACATTTAATCCGTCCCCTGCCCTTAGAGCGATATTAGTATCCCCGCATTAAGCGCGATACAGCGCATTAACACGATCGTAAAAACCATGTTAAACAAGCAGTTAATGTTGCCCCACGGCGACATCCGGGGCTCTGCAGAGGGACTGGAGAACCCAAAATTTTTTACGACATTCTGCCCAATCCAGTCTTTCTCGGTGCAGATACCTCATACTCTGACAAAATTAAAAAGATATTTCTCCGTAAGCACGTATCTCGTCCCGACAAACAAATGGGCTTTAACGAAATAAATACATATATGGGAAGTACGTTTGACCTTTAAACTTATCGCCGTTATATCAGGGCTACTTCGCGAAGCAACCTCCGAGCGTTATATAATCGATCTTACTTCTCTTTTCTCCCATTATTTTCATCTAATTTCAATTCCGCCCAACTGCTCGCTATGCTTTCCCTTTTTATGGCGAACATGTGTAACCGATGGAGGCGTTTATTATTAATATACCCTCCGTGGTTATTCCACGAAGCACTTACCATCTCGCGATACTATTTGGACAGTGACGCGACATCACGACTGTCGAATCGATATAACGTGAGTTCATCTTTAAGAGCGTTCAATGGAAATACCTATCAATCTAGTCGTTGCTCCATTTGTATTTTAACGCAGCGTCAAATATATTCTGGCCCAGAATACTGAAAGTAGAACGGGAGAGGGGGACCACCTACGGGTTCTTCGGAATATTCATTACTCATTCATTTCTCCGTACCTCCGATGCCTCTATAGGCTTTTCTCGACTTTCTGGACGTTGAAAGGAAATTAGGGAACAATGGCCGGGCACGGCGCGGGAATATGGGAAAAACGGAATTTATATGCTCGTAAACAGGTGTGAATGCGCCTTACTTTTTTCTTTCCCTTTTCTCCGGAGGGTTTCTCCTTGACGCAAGATGACTCGACAAATAAGATCGTCCACGGCCATTGTAACGCTTTTTCTCGGGGTAGCGCCGATCAGGGTGGACCCGCTGTGAAGGTTGCTTACGATTTTTCGCCATCACCTCTCTCTTTCATCTGTTCGACGCGCCCTCGGACCGTTGCAGACACCCGGAAAGAAGGCCTCGACATAATACGGGTAGAATTACTCGTTATACATCGTCCTCGTCTCAGTCTCGTCCGCGTTAAGGGCAACTTCCAAGTCTTATATCCTTTAATCATTCCTCGCTTCTTTCCACCCGCGACTACGGGAGGGAAAGAAATGCCCGTGGAAAAATCTGATATTAAAATATTCATTGTACGCCTAAGGGTGAATTTAAATTTTACGAAGTTGTACCCGTTAAGATTGCATTATCTTTGGTCAGAAATATCCATGGTGCCTTTGTGCGGTTTGTGTTATTTGTGGTAAGCCATCGTGCATTCTTTATTAGCCTGACACAAATATTTTTCGATCATTCTTATTCATAAAGCACAAAACCTAAAATCCTTAATGCGTTAAACTTATTTTTTTTTTATTACGGACTTGTTCTGTGATATTAATCTACTTTTGACGCTAATGATGCGTGTTTGCACATTGCGTGAGTAATGCAGGGATATTGTGGAAATAATATAATACGAGGATAGTCGATCTTTCTATTCATCATTATTATCGCCGACAGGTGGGGGCTATTGTGAATTACGCCAAGCCATCAATTATCCTTTATTTCTGTTTTAGTATTTAGGTGGATCTAACTGGTCGTTAGACCTACAGAATGGACTCTCTAAAGGTAGAAAGACGTGGAAGAACGACGACGAGATGATAGGGAATTGTTCAAATCTAAATTCTATAGACGTTTTTTTACAAGGGTGACTTACGTAATAATGAGCGATTGTTGCTTTTGTCGTTTATTACAAAAATAATTTTATAGGACCTGACAGGTATATTATTATATTATATTATTATAATTATATATATCTACTATTTAGTATTACTTTTTATAAATATTATTACACCTATGGTAAGTTCAATCATAGCCGAATAAATTTTAAATGCAATGTATCGATAATATATGCAGTTTCGTGTTCAAGTTCGTAACGCTTAACAGGCTAACGGGTTAAAAAAAAATATGGCTAGTAGTCGATTCGTAGAACGTGCTGGAGTTCCCGTAATTGATTCATGAATCACCTTATCGAGGACCGGTTGGATAAACATTACGTTTCTAGATTAGCCGCTTGGAAACCGGCGTATTAATTATAGTGCTTTTGCGAATAGACGATCTATACATCCTCAAAGCTCGACGAAGTTTTCGCAATTAGTTTCCTGTACCAAAAGCATCTCGTTATCTCGAAGTTCGATTTATTTTCTTATCATTATGATAGTTACATGCGAATGTACAAAATATTTTTTGTATTTTCTCTTTTGATTTTCCATAAGACAATGGTCTGTACCGAGGTGTCATGGATTGTTGTATTTCAATTTACGACTAAGTTGTGTTAATATGCCACTTTGAGGCGTCTCCTTCGAAATTGCAGCTATTTTTAGCGATACTTAGCGGAGGTATTCAAACTTCGAGTTGCGTTCTATAGATACGGAAGACCCTACAGAGAGAGGGGTTACGGTTTTTTAACAGCAGACTTCACGTCACGTCGCACGTTTACATCTCGCTGGGTAACTAAGTGACAAATTACTGTCGGGCGTCGACAATCGACGAAAGAAGGGGGTGACAATTATTCCCCGGTAGAATTTGTAACCGAGTTGCGTGCAGTTGAGCCTCATTGTATCTCGCTTATTCCGAATTCCGAATATTCTGCCTGGTAATGAACCACGATGGCAAAGGAAACGCGTGGAAATAAACCGCTTAGAAAATGAATTTTAGCTCTTATGACTCGACAGTAGGGATAACTGTTCGAATGGAATGTTCGTTTATCTAATCAAACGGTAAAGGCGAAAATAAATTTCACGTCGGACTGGATCAGCCAACCGGACTGATTTCGAGGAAAAATTTTCGTCAAAGCCGTGCCGCGGCGTCGTCGATGGAGGAGGTTCTCGTGATTTTGCATATCTCGGTGTTGTTAAAAAACCCAATGGAACGAGAGAAACATTTCTCGAGCAACGAGTGGGCACAATAAGGGTAGGACGGTATTCCGTGGAGTAAGTTACGATGGTCAGCGTCTTTTCTGCAGGTTGGAACAGGCTGCAACACGTCGTCACCGGCAGGACCGCCAGAATGGAATGCAGAAAGGAGCCTTTTCACGGAGAGATATCCAGGCCGTGGCAGCCTGCAGCCAGAGCACCGGACTTAATGGTCGCTATTATAAGTTATAACTTTTAAATAACCAGCCCCGACGGGGTTCTCCGTGGCCGTGTTGGAAACCAGCTCACCTTGCTTACTCGCGATGAGTTTCAACCCGGTGTATGCGGGATAAGTCGATACAATGGCATAAAGTTGAGACACTTCGGCGAGCCGTAACCACGGTATTTATGTCATGTTCCTCGGCGTATAGATCGTACCCTAGATGTATGTTTTCAGGACTAAGTACTGTCCTTAGGTTGCGTTATATATTATACGTTATACTTGGAACCAATATGCCGGTGTAATGGGACGATCCTCGAAAATTGTAGGTGCCGGAGTTTCTGTGCTTATAACACCCGGTAAACAAGCTCGAATTAGGAGATCGAAAATTCTGATATGGAGCGTATAGCGTATAAATCGTGGCTAGTTAAGATATACCGATCAGCTCCAACGATCCTGATAATTAATTGTTTATTACGGCGTGCTTGATTTTTTGCATGGATACTCTCTGTAGTAGCTCTTAACAGATCATTCCTGATATAAGTCTGTATGATTACATACTTAAGCTGTACAAGCAAGTTAATCACGGTAAATCACCGCTCCTTCATTTTCGTTGCGAAACTTTAATCATTGTAAGTTAGTTAATATGCAGAGTTTGCATGATTGACGATTAATAGAATTTATATTTCTGCCGTGATTTTGGAATTATACAAAAATTAAGTATAATATGACAAAACACTTTTTCTACGTGCATACTTGTACATACCATGGAACAATGTTAATGCTCATAATTATGATTGAGCACGTGTCTTAAGAAATACGTGTCGAAGGATATGGAGGACGTAAATAAAATTTGGTAGGAATTATATAGGCCCCACCGCCTTATTTATCTATTTATCTGGACGTACATAAATACAGTGTCGCCGTGTAGGGTTTGTCGACCTCGTGATTGATGGGCCACACTATTTTTACCCGGGGTGCACTCGTATCGTGAAAACGAAGGAAAAAAAGGGCAGAAGAAAGGAAGGAAGGAGGAGACACTCGTTCTTGGCCCGGCTGAGCGCAAGCCGGCCGTAGGCCCCAGATTCGAGGGGGAGCATTCTACGGAGTGATTTATCTCAATTTTATTTTTATTGTGCCGACTCACACGGTAGTGACGATATATTGATTTCCCTTTGAAACTCTGTCTTGCCACAAGAACAACTAAGACGTCTTACTTCTGCAATGATACTCTTTTCTTTTTATCGTCAGTTAGGAACGATGATGTTCCGTTAAAAGCGTGCGATAATTATATTACAAACGATAAATTGAGCGCGCAATTTACGTGAACATTGATTTTTTTTTTAACTCGTTCAAGAAATGCTTCTGCACCGATGAAAATTGTAATTGCTCCTTTTGAGATTGCAAGGTTCAGAAATTGCCCTGTCGAAAGCAATGCCAATTTACGAAAATCGTGTTTTGTGCATCATTCTCTCAGAAACTTAGAAGTAAGCGTGAGTAGCGAGGAGAAAGTAATTATACGGCCTGGAATTCGAATAGGAATTTTGTCTGCGAGCTGTTACGTTTATTCTCCTGGCGTTTATCCTGCTATATCTGCTACTAGGCAGACTCTCGTATATACGTCGATTAATTATTCAATATAATCCGCGTTTAAGTTCCGCCTGGACCTCGATACACAGTATCTTGGATAAGGTCCAACCGAAACTCCGTTCTTCATGAAATAGGAGTTAGAGCGTGCAGGGGACTTTCCAAAACCAGTTAAGGGCTTGAATTTATTTCTGCGTATATAACCACTTCCGAATCCCCAATTTCGGCATCTATTGTTACGAAGCTTAGATTGAGCATACATATACATTATCGTCGTAAAATTGAGTTCATGGATGTCTCCGATATATTTTATACATATATTTATTTTTCCTCTTTCGTATTTTTTTACAAATATTGTATCATTGCTAAATATCATTTTATATATCACGCGCTCTAGCTGTACTGTTCCAACATATCTTTGGACAAACTTTCCTCAAAATTCGTTATATTTATGAAACATAAGTTACATATCCAAATTCGCCAGGTGTTTGGACACGTATTTATCGATATCGCAAGGAGCAAGGTGCTTGGAAGGATGGATATGTCGCGGTGAATTTTCTGGAATTTGAGTATTCTAGGCTCGTATCGAGCACCGTTTACGCTCATGCAAGTTGCACGTGGATATGCAGCACCGCCAGCCTGGTGGCTGCCGCACGGCATCGGGCGTAGCCTGTATTTACCATAAACCACTTTCCGTGCGTTTTATCGTCCCGAAAGAAACGCACGGAGGAGCTCCGGTGCATCTCCCGGTCGCAATGATTCGTTTTAGTATCTCGAGCGTGGAAAAACGCAACGTTGGAGGGGCTCGGCCGGCCGTGGTGCGTGCGCTCGCACGCATGAGCTATTCTGATGGGTCCTGTTAAACGTGACGAAAGCTAAAAATGTCATGCACCGCGGTACGTCGTCTGGGCGGCGGCGGTGCACATATGCATCGATGGCAATAAGCGAATTGCCATACCTGCAACCGGCGCACCCGTGCTAGACGCCTGCTGCTTGCGTGGATGCACGCATTACGCACTCTCTGCCGCCGTTCTGATGGCAGTCACTTTTTGCCCCCGGTACAATCGGGCACAAAAGTCTGAGGGGTAGGGGGAGGGCACGAGCCATGCTCCTTTTTTTTTTGCGTCTAATCGAGAAAACTTCATTCGCACCCGCGCAGTTGCGCGTGGCAAATTAGATATCCTATTGAAAAACGCACGGCGTTATCGCAGAATATTTCGACGCGATACTTTCATTCTTCCCTTCCTCGATCTGTCCCATCTCTTGGTTTCTGCTGGAAACTACTACCATCGTGTCTTCTGGCCTCTATCACCGTGTTTGATCACCGATGGTTTGTCCTGTATAAATCGATATTTCACCGAAGATCTCGTAGCGAAGCTTAACTTTATTTTGTATACCGTATAACGTACACCGTGCTCTCGATAGTTCGGTATGGATCTTGGGCATCGGGCGTAGCTGAGAGCGAAGTAAGAAACACACTTGGGTAGCTTACGTGCCCGTGGCAAATTGTGATCGTACCGTATAAACCTTTCGCTCTAGCACCGCGGTATATGCGATCGCTCTCGCCAGCTTGGGAACACCTTCGAAGGCCAAAGAGGGAGCTTGTTTCTTTCTTCGGGCTTTTCTTCTCGACGAGGTGTAACCTGGATAATTTTGGCACGACTTGTACCGGCGTTATTCGCTCCCTTCCGTTACCTGACACTAACCCGGAATGTTTCAGGGGTTCCAAAGGGGAAGGGAGCGTGTCCTCCACGGCATTTCGCACACTAATATTACCTTCTCGTGGCGTCGTACGGTAGGGAGAAGTGCCGTGGCTCCTGGCGGCGGTCGTCCCTGGACTCGGTGGAACTTCGTCACCCTGGCTATTCAACCTTTCGCTCCCGTACGCGTCATTATACAAGTTACATTCGCTCGGAATAGGGCCGAGATCCTTACCCCTCCTCGGGCTTCGGTAAAAGCCAGAAAACGGCTTCTCGCTATCGAATACGCTAAGGATGGAAAATCCGCTTTATCTTCCAGCCGTGATACAGACGCTGAATTATTAATTCTCTCCTCTGCAGCGCGCCCAACGAACTTATTCGCTTCGATCCTCCGC
The DNA here is from genome assembly GCA_038496175.1 of Ampulex compressa. Classification (NCBI taxonomy): domain Eukaryota; kingdom Metazoa; phylum Arthropoda; class Insecta; order Hymenoptera; family Ampulicidae; genus Ampulex; species Ampulex compressa. The sequence continues at coordinate 81,025 of JBCFXI010000741.1, forward strand.
GTTCAAAAGTGTTCTTCCTTTATTAGACAGAGAGTGAATAGGCGAAGTTAACAAATGGCTCGTTATGATCAATATTACTATTCATAAAGTACGGTGTCTTGCGTGCGAGGTGAATATGATTAATTGTGCGAAAGAATTTCAACGGAATGTAGTTTAAGTATTTATACTATGCGGCGTAATTCCTGATGGCACAATCAAGCGATGTGGACAGACAGCCAGCTCGATGGTAAACGTATCGTGCGTCTCTTCGTAGCGGCTTAATTGAGTTTGGTTAAACCAACGAGAATCGTGTGCTTGGCACGTCAGGTCGCTCAGCCGAAATTAGGCGTAGGTACGACACTCTTTTAAGCCTCTAAACCTCCGGCAGAATGGTGCTGGAGGGTGAGTTGTAAGGTTCTCTTATACAGAGCAGGTATACCTACATAATACATAAGAGAGGGCCGATCCGGGTTGGGGATTAGCCAGCTCTTCGTGATTCAACAAATTGGTCCTTCGAGGTTAAAGACGAGCATGTCTTAACTTCTATGCCAGAGTAGCCGTAGTTAGATGAGGGTTATTGGAAGTATTGTATTTATTTTGCGTTCGCCATTCGAACTGTGTAATAGCGATGGCGATATAGTGAAATATCTGTTGAGTGAAGTTTATATACTTGATCGATGTCTGATCAGTTTTACATCGTGTCATACGTATTTTAACAGCCAGAGTGTAGAGCGGTAATGAATTAACCATCCACAAACCTATATCGAGCATGTCTCGATATCGTATTCTACACTGTCGATACCTCGCAACAATCCTTTGTCCGAATCAATAAATTCTCTGTTGCTGCATTAATAATACGCTTATAAGAGGTCGGCAACGTGCTTTAATTTTAAATCGAAAGTAAGCTACGATCTAATTAAGTTGTGACCTAAAGTAAATGAGAATGCTTGAAACTTATAACGTTAAAGACAGCTCGAGCCATTCAGGATAGGCGTGCTACGCACGTTCAAGATGTGCCGCTAATAATTTATAAACCATCGACAGGATTGCTTAGATTTCGTTTACATGCAAAAGCACGGTAACGGGGTGCGGCAAATGATTTAAGTTTAATTTACATGCATATGTATGCCAACCTAGCACTAGAAGGTAACGTGGGTTAACCTAGTCTAACTTGGGTTAAGCCATGCAGGCTCGTACAGAACGGCGACGGTGTATAATGTTGGACCAAGGGAGTGGTGCACAGAGAGGATTCGTCGTGAGCGTTGATTAAAAGCTTCGTGAACCGTGTGCACCTCCTGGGGAGGGGGGTGCTACCGGCATTTACTCGGTTTCCTTTACCGAGGAGGTCTCTCTTACCTTCTAGTCGGCGCGATTGTCGACGCGGTGCCCGAGCACAAAACCGCGGGAGGAAAAATTCCGTGGTGTCTCCCCCTCCAGCCTGTGCGCTTTGCATGCCGACTTTTTCGCCTTACATCGGATCGAGCTACGGCGGTGTAATGCAGCAGCAATTCTTTAGCCTCGGTCCGCGAGCCTCCAGGGATACGAGAGTTAATAGCCAGGATGATTTATCAAACAACATATTTTTGAGCTTCTGCTAAGTAAAAGAATATGTTAATAGCTCGGCGTCTGGTGGATTGTACGCAATATCGAACCTGCATTTGAAATTAGAAAGGTTAAGAACCACTGGTGTGGTAGATGGATATAAGGATTTTTGTACAGAAAATTAGAGCTTCTGCGTCGTCCATCATTTCTCGAGAATTTTCCATGTGATATATATATCGTAGTTTAGATGATTCGGATTTCAAGTTAAAATAGGAAGTAAAATACTCTTGTGCTGATCAGAAACTCGCGTTTTTATTAAAGGAAGTGATATGGATTTATCTTTATGCGCTTTTCACGTGCTGGCGAGTAAATTTTTGATCTGTGTATCAGTAGGTTACGGCGCATACATATGCTCTATTGAACTTTGGATATCTGTCCGTCGATGGTCGTTTCGCTCAACCGCTCGGGATGCATTTAGCTCGCCAAACATTGGTTTTAATCGAAAAAACTATTTCCGAATTTGGTTTGGTATTCTGGGAGGTCCACGATATCGTATGTAATTACAACGATTCTAAGCCCGTGATAGAAAATTGAAAATCGAAGATATAATAGCCGTCGCTTCGGTCGCGAAAGAGCAACATACAGATATTTTCAGCGATGCTAACCACGATTCTCTTCTGAGGCCATTTACCCAGCAGTATTTTAGGTCAGAGAGCGAGGTAAAAGTTTTTTCTTGCACGATGAATCAAGCTATCCAAATATGAAACAGATCCGCATTTAATGATTAATGACAAATAAAATGAAAATGTAGGCAGAATTATATTTATTTAACAGGAATTCAGACCTATGCTGCAAATCAGATCGTTCGCAATTATATAAACTTTTGACAACCGTCGATCTTATTCTTAGTCCACTATTATCGATGCTCATTTGGAAGAAAGTCGATCGTAACACCTCGTTCGTGATTTTTACATCACGAGTGGTCCACAGAACCGCACTGCACATGCGCGCTGTACTTTACTACAATTCTCCCTAAAATAGGGGCTCGGTGATGGGCGTTTCGTCTGTGTCAAAAATTACAGGGTTCATGGTGGAAGAACTTTTCGCACCGACAGGGAAGAAGAGGGCGACCCTTTATTTTTCGGCCGTGCCATCTCGAGCCTCTCGAGGAAATGAATATCCGACGACCGTTCCTTAGAATCCACCTTGGAGTACGCTCTCACCGCACGTTCCATGCGCAAATGCAAGGAGCAGATCTTCTCGTCGGTTCGTCACGGCCACGAGTGCGCCTGGTACGAGAGAGGCGTGCATTAAACGGTCGCCGTCTTTCACGCCGGACATCGGGACGAAAGGGTCGGGGTGAGGGCTAATTAACGAAATCTCATTAGCCGGCGTTCATCGGCATGCACGAGCCCGGGTTTTTCATTAGCCTATAACCACACGCGTGACACCGGTTCTCCGTGCCGGTGCGAGCGGTCAGGAACTTTACAACCTTATTTCCTGCTCGTAAAAGCAAACGTACGTCGGGCCTTAACGACTTGTTTATTCGACGCTCCGAGATTTTGGCGTGGCACGATCGCGCTTTGTTTAATGGCGTTTTTCTAGTAAGCCGGTACGACCCGTTTATGAAGTCCCGCCGGGACTGTCTTTCGGTGCGATATCATCTATATCCATCGTGGAGCAAAAAAAAAGCAAAATTTCCCTTTGCAAACCTCCTCTCCTCTAAACCTCCTTTTGTAGACTCCCCTTATATTGTCTCTTAGTTTCCTCAATGGGACGTAAGGGATAATTTAATTCCAATTCTTAAATCTTTTTAACAAGTCGTAGCCCTCTTAATGTGATCGATACAGATAAGAGATTAGGGATAGATAATTTTTACTGCCTTTATAATTCTAGTGCTAACGTGGATAGAGAATGAATAGAAGGTCGATGGGTGCTATCGTAGGTGTGTCTTTGCTCCGTTTTTTGACGTCACCCGATAATTCGTGGGACGAAGACGTAATAACGGGGCCGGCTTGATGATATTAAATTGATCGTGGAATTTCTGGGCGCAAGTGCTCTTCCGTGATAAAACTTTTTGTTTGCCGTCGTCGCCGAGTTAAGCTCCCTCGTGTCCGGTGGGGCACGTTTTTTCCGATACTTCCTATACGTGCACCGTGTGTAAACTGACGTGTAACGCCATTTCGAAGTATGCACGTAGGGTGGGTAAGTGGACAGCAGCGCTGAAAGACAAGCCTTCTGTGGGTAAGGTGGGAAAGTTGGCAAACTCGACGTCACCTTTGTCACCCTACTACTAATTTTCCATCGACGACGACGAGAAAGATAACTCGATTGATATGGTCTTGACCGTGATCAATTTTTTTTAACTGTATGTCCACGTTACGTAATTGGACGATGCGTGTTTTTCGCATCGTTCAGAATATACGTATCATATATACACTGTGCGATGCACACCATTGAGAAAAATGGAGAGTGGTTTTAAAGAAAATTTTTATGATTAAGTTTAACGTACAAAACGAGGATACTTTAGCGAGTTTTAATAAACCGTGGTTGGTGAAGTTAAGTTGGCTCTTAAGGGCAAACAGGTATGGAGTAAAGTACTGGGAATTAAATAAATTCTGAAGTATCAGGGGAATTGGTCGGGGTCTGTTGTATAGAGATATTCGAGTGAAAGGGGTATACATTTCCTTCTTGAATTATTTAATTCCTCTGTAGTCTGGTACATTGCCTTCCTCCTGGAGATTCTTTTTCAAGCTCCTCCAGTGTCTCCGTGGAGTACAAGCTGCAGTCGGCGTAGCATTGCCCCGAATATTTACACGCGCCTGAGGTATCATTTCTTCTCATACATGTATCTACGATAGCCGCTATAAATTTAACTTTTACGACATTCCCACCACATTTTTCCGAATGGTCGCTACCGGTTACTTTTCGTAAACGTAGTGCGTAAATGAACGGAAAATAATGTACTTCTTGAAATTAGTGTGTTCCACGCGATTTTACGTGCTCTCCTACTCCTTTTTTATAAGTACGTTCAAACTTGATTATAGCGCTGTTTGTGGGTAAAGAGGGCGAATTAGCGAAAAATCGTGCCACACCGAGTATATTTATACGAATTTTATGCGGCCCTTCTCGCGGAGCTTTAAAACGTCCTCTTCATTTCGTCATTTACATATACACGTTATTTTTATAGGCCGCCCCTTTTCCCTTTCTGCGTCGTTCGCATTCGTTATTGTCATTCGGATTATTTTACGCAACATTGTGCCTCGCGAAAATTGAGCATTCCAGGTTTTTATCGTTGATAAAAAAAAAAAGAAGAATCCAAAGAGGGAGGGAAAGGGCCGTGTCACCCGAAAATTAATGCCTCTTGATCCGCACTGGCCACTTGCTGCAACACGAAATTCCATCGTCCTGGCGGGCATTAATTACAACGTTACGATCGCATTAATTAGATACGTCCTTCGGCGTTTTAATTAGATAGGCGTCCAGTTATCTCGTATGTTTATAGACGACTTCGTGTCGTTTCTCTAAGCGTAAGCAGTGACAGGCAGCGGTTGGTATTATTTTAAATTTAACGACATACCTTTCGTACTTTGAAGAAAAAAAGGAGGAAGCCCTGCGCGGCGCCTTCGCGTTAACCACAGCGTAGAAATTTACCGCGCTCACTGTATTCGAATAGCACGGCTTGGCAGGTTGATGAGCCGTTAGGCTCGCATTATTTTTTATTTGTGCTATCCTCGCGGGGCGCATTTCGAAACCACGGCCCCACGCCGTACCAGCTGGTGGGTAGTGAGAATTATTAGGTTCGCAGTTACAGGGAGGGACCGGATGCTACGTCCGCTGCTACGAATTTCCTTTTGGAAATTACAGCCAAACTCTGTTTTCTTTCAAGCGCGACCCCCCGACGTGAAACAGCAAATACAAATGTAAAGCTTTGATTATCTGTTTCGATCGTTCATCACAATTTCCACGGCTAATATTAGCCTAACTTTCGAGATAAGCTAATTAAAATCACCGGGAGCCGTATCTACGCTTTAAAATTCGAGGATTATAAATAGCTGCATAGCATTCTTCTTATGAAAATGCATTCCTGGCAAATATCGATTCATATGCTTCGTTACAAAGCTATAGATTCATCCTTCTGAGAGGTAGACGATGTTTGCAAAATCGTGCGTTCAAACCGAGTATGCCTTTATCGGGTTCTAAAGAGATAACCGGCATTGTGAGTACGAAGCACTTGAGCGAATAAAACTTTGACGACGTTATGAAGAGCTTTGTCGTTGAAAATTGTATTTGCCGCAAAACATTCGCCTGCAGTTAAAGCGCAATTTTAGATGCAACGTATTTTCCGACGACGTGTTTGCGGCTAGAGAGAGAGAGAGAGCCAGCCGTGGCATCGATGCCTGTATTATCGTGCTCGAGGAACTTTCAAAGGAGTATCTCGACGATACTTGCCTCTTAAGCGGCTGGCTGCAGCACGGTTATTTAAATGGCCGTCTCCCGCACGCTTCGGTGCCCGCTAGACCATTGGGAACATTCGCTTTTTATATCCCCGACAGTCAATTTTCATTGCGAAGCGAGAAATGGGGAGGATATAATTAAAAGATTATCGTCGGGAAACGACACCTCGGTGTGTCGCGTACACAAAAGGGCTGGTTTTATCCTTGGAGTAACAATTACTCTTTTACCAGGATCTATGGTAATGTTCCGTGCATTTTGCTATTGATTTTTTAAGTTCGAGTCAATGCAAATTCTAACGATTGTTACAATAATATCGTTTGTCGTATTCGAATCTTCGTGAAAAGAAATTGCAACAGAATATACTGTCTTTTTGAATAGAATGCAATCTTGCGCGAGGAAACAGTAATAACTTGTTGCTCGTAAATCTTTGGCAGTATTATGGAATTAAAGTGATACCTTTTAACTTTTATTTCCACGAATCTATTGTATTCTCAGCTCGGTTTACAGACATTATGCATTATCGCGGATTATAACAATGAAATATCAAGTAGGAAGATTTTCTAAAATATCTCAAAGCTTAGTAAGCTTTAAAATTATTTGCTTCCAGAATTTTAATTGTCCGACAAGGGGGAAGGGTGAAAAGGTACGAGGGCGTTTCAGAGCATAGTTTGTATGCGGGTGGAAACAAATGAATAAAAGATTCTCGCACACTAGCGACCAACATCGCGTTAACGCTTTTTTCGGTCTTACGTCGAGCATCCTTCTACATCCCATATTTAACGATCGACTCTCCAACAATATTATAAAAGAACCAAACAATCCTTCCGTCAGTTTTCCACACCTACGCATCAAGAATACACTATCAATAAATCCAGCCAATCGCGCACCCCGCTTTTCGATATATAACTCCCTTACAAGCCTCAATACAAATTGGCTGCCGCCAAGTAGATAACATTTTCTCGAGCGGCAAGGGGTTAGCGGTGTAAAAGTGTCAGTACGTCGGACAAGTTCTGCGAACAGGCAGAGACAATGGATATTCCCTGAGAGAAAAGCAGGGCGCTTTGGAAGTTAGAGGGAGGAAGAAAGAGGGAGAGAGGCCACCGCCATTGTGGCATCGAGGATCTTTCCCCCGATTCTCATCGTAAGTAATCATCGCTTTGCATGTAAGGGCGGCGCGACGGTAGCGTTAACGCGCCCTTCTACCCGTGCCTTCGATGCGTGCACGTAGCCGCGACGGAGCCCGGTCTCTGAGCGCGCAGAGCCTCCGTGTGAGTGCGTGCACTTTCATTGTCGCGGCACAAAACCGCGCGGTAGAAGGAAATTCTCAAGGGACAATGCACGCAGGGTGCCAAGAGCTGTCGCCGGAGCCTCAGGAATATCCGGTTTCCTTGGAGAGGACGTGCATTCTGCCGAACGCATTCATACGTGCGCGGACCGTGTAGGTTCTCTCTCCCTCCTCCTACTCCTTCTCCTCCTCGTATCGTCTTTACGTACCTCGTTTTACGCGTGTACCCTGGCATGCATTTCCCTACGAGACACGCTGCCAGGAGATTCGATGGCGTTGCTGCGGCCGCGGAACGGCGAACTTTCATGGTTTCGGTTCCCATGCTCGGTTTAGCGTCCTTCGTTTCACGATGTCACCTACGAGACGCGCAGGAAGTACTGTATACGGTGTACAGGAAGCTCGTGCGGTTCCTCCTCCCGGGACTTTTTGCGTGCAAAGAATTGGATTTCGAGGTGACGTCCTTTTGGTTTATCTCTGGTAGACGATGTCGATCGTGCCTTCGGTGGGCTGCGGGAATTGTTAAATCTTGACCTGAGATTCGAACTCGGTTTTGTCGTCGAACTGCGCGAAAGTTTCTCTGCTTGCGAATGAAAGCTTTATCATGAAGTTTGGAGGGCGGCGAATGTCATTTGTATCTCTACGTCTGTGACCGTATTCTAATTTTTGTTTTTAGTACTCATTGAGGCTTGCTTATTAAGGTTTGGGGAGTTTGCCTCTGAATGGAAGGCGTGACGTACTTGCGTGTTTCTAATCTCTGCGATTAAGGAAGTTTGAGATTTTTTACACTTACAAGTGTATTTTTTATTTTTTACACAGTATATATTTTACGTGACTCCAGATGAGAATTCGTTGCAACTGCACGCAGAGTGTTTGACCTCTGTTTGGAATTTTAGTGCAAAATTTACATATATTGTGTGCCGTATATAACGCGGTGAGATGTAACACCTACGGAACGAGTGCTGGCATACCATTACGTTTCTCGCAACTGTCCTCCTTGCAACTGGGTTAACGAATGCTGCATTGTAGTAAAGCGGACAAAGGGTTTTGTGGGACTATCCGTGGCCTCGAATTTTCTACCGCTTACGACTTTATACGATATTCCTTTAAGGAGATCCCGCATTAGCGTTAGAAGGAATTTGAAATAGTCCCATTGATCGATCCAAATTCTTTCGTGCAAAAGTGAAATAACGAATTCGTCGATTACCAACCTTCATCCTATTTCAGTCCTCGAGGAATATCGTGCTTTAGTAACGTCACGAACATTATCTCGTTAATAGTAATGCCAGTGGTAATATAAAAAAATAATACGTAACCCAAGAGGGCTTGTGTAATAAGGATTCCTTTCAGTACATCACGCTTTTCGAGTTCCTCTCCTGAATTAATTAAAATTACGGCGTACACGTCTCTGGTTACAGAGGAGGAATAGAAAGCTTCTTTCAGAACTTTTTTCCCCCGTAGCCTCTCCTTGATCCCCTCCCCCCCCCCTCCATTTTTTCCGAGGATCGATCCAACGAGAAAAACTTTGTAATCGGAGAAAAACGGTGGATTCCAGACCGTCCTGTGTTACGATTAAGCGCCGTCGGCGCTTAGCCCCTTCGGGCGCTCGTTAAAACGTAGTTAGTGTCATGTCGACGACGATAATGAAAGCGTTTCAGAATTTCATAGGCGCAGGCCTTCTGCTAGGCCGCTATATCGGGCCACTAAATACGCTACGCACCGTCTGCTTTCTGAGGGGTTTCTCCCTTATCTAGAAGCAGGCCCGCCGCGACGGAGCTTCTTTCTCGATCGCTTGGATTGACGTTTGTTTTGACACGCTAAACTTTTCCTTTTCCCTCGCGCCGGTTTATAAGGTATTTTTGAATCCGGTTATACGACGCTGCCACTAGAGCACGCTTGGTTTACACTATCCTGCCTTATTATTAGCAACCTTAGATTGTAGCAACGATAATCTCGCGGGTTACGCCATGGAACAGACATCGACGTTTAACTAGCTGCACGAGCTATTTTAGGTTAAAGACTTTCATATGAGATTATCGTCGGTGGGTTCGAGAGTGTTTCTAGATGCATATCGAGTTTTTTTTTTAAAGTTGATAGTTAAGATCGTATATTTTTCGTGTATATCGAAATGGACACCAAACCGAAGAGCGTAGTTTGACATGTGTATGCACCTCGTTAAGCTCTAGTGTACTTCGCCCAGAATATGTCGCTTTAGACGTGACGAGTTTATTGACCCACGTTCGCGAATCAATTTTTCAATGGATATACCACGAGTCAGTAGGAATATTCTATTACTTTATAACTAAATTGCAATATACGCTTACAGGATTGCAGTCGATATTATCAGAATCATGGTCGTATAAATATATGAAGAATAATCGTGCCCTGAGCGGAGGTTTAATGCACCATTCGCGTGCAAAGCTCCATTTTCTATACGACCGATTGATTTAGCTACCTGAAACCGTTCTCCTCCAGGCAACGCCAAATACACCAACATTTTCATATTATCCACATCTCCGTAGTGCGTTCACCACGCCAGCGATCTTTCCTCCGACGGCGGCCACACGTGTAACGTTTACCTTCACATCGAGGTTCGCAAATGGCTACAACACTCGAGGGCACGTTTCGGACAGGACTGGACAAAATGACGGACAGTGCGGTTTACTCTTAACGGGCAATCACGAGGAGCGCACGTCGGAAAGAAAATCGATGACAGGGAGCAACGAACTTGACGGAAAGCTCGCCGACAGTGCTCGCCGTTAAGCCTGACAGTCGGAGGAAAGAGCGAGAATGAATGACGTCCCGTGGTCTGGGGTGACATATGCACGTGACACGCGTCAAACGCAACCCCCACTCGACACCCACTCCCCCTGCGGCCCCCTCCGGCTTTCTGTCTGGGTCACCTCCGTACCCGGCCTACGGCTCATTTGCAAATCAAACAGAAGGTCATTACGCGGAAACTTTGACACATCTGCAAACGTTTCAAAGTATAACATCTGCGCGGACGGGTGTGAAAGCTGCGTGCAGGCTCGCGGGGCGGTTTGTGCCGATGCGAGGTACCATTACCCCGGTATGTCGACATTACCGAGTAATTTTACGTATCGGGTTGCGTTACCTGGCCGTTCGAGATTAACGTTTGTCGACCTCTTTGGCCGGACGATAATTCCAGTTTGCTGTTGGCAACGTGAGACGCGGTATAAATGAAATCCGGGGTGCAGCCCGAGGGGAGGGGGAGTGGGGCATAGTATGGAAAAGTGCGCGAGAGAAATGGTCGGTTCCTGTGTTCGCTGAAATTGCAAGAGCGACAGGTAATTTCAGGAGGTCAAAGGAGAAAGCGTCTGTGTATTTTGAACTTCTTTCGGCATTGATATTTCTCCAAAATAGTACAGTGCCATTTCAGTTCGCACATCAAAGTCTATCAGCCAGGTTGAATTTAACCGTTCCTGTCTACATGAAATTTTACGATTGAGGACAAACCGGTTATTTTCTCTCGATGTTCCTATAAAAATAGAGTTTGGCGCCAAATCTGGAAGCACGTTTAGATTCGTCCAATACTCCCTAGCCTTGCCGTATTATCGAGATTCCTCGACCGACTCGAACGTCGCACATTTCCAGCTTCGTCTCGATCTTTTTGACGAGCCGTGGCAGACCCAAAGTCCCGTATCCTTCGACCGAGGGACGCAGCCAGGCGGTCTAATATCACGAGAACTTTCCTCCCCGCAGGGCGGGTCGCTTTATACCTCGCGCAGTCGGTAGTGGTCATTTCGTTGGCACAGGGTAGACGACGTCAACCCTTGCTCGTCTAATCGCGCGTGTCGACCCTCCTGCGTCCGTTCTTTGGACGTTTTTCTGCACGCTCCTCTTTTTTCCTCTCTCCTTCCTCTTTCCCCTCCCTCTATCCCTGGGCTTCTCCCTCGCGTGCGCCTGCTCCGGGGAAGAAAGGAAGGTCCGAGCGACCGAAGGAGAGCCACGGTTTGCCCGCGGTCCGGTGGCCATGTAAACTTTTGTCCGCGTTTCGTGGCGGTTCATTATCCGCGGCGCGACCGCATTCTGTTTGATGTCGGCGGAGAAACGGGAGGGATGTTCTTGGGCAAACACTTTGCGGAGGTTTACTTTCTCCGTGGGCCCTCCTTGACTCTACGCGGATCCCGGCTGCGGCGTCGTCTGCCAACGCGGAAAATAGCTTCGCACACAAGGTTCACGCGCCGGTGAAATTCGGGCGGGATGCGCCGTCCGATCGCATTAGTTTCCGGTTCGGTGGCGGCCCGCAGACCGCGGCTGCTGCGTGCCGTCGTCGTGGAAGCCTGCGCGTGTAACGCGTAGGGAAAGTGGAAGAACTGCGTCTTTCGGCGCCAGACTAATTGTGGACTCGATAAATCTAAAATCGAGATTCTGGTCCAGTATTTTTGAAAATTGACTTCAAGGAATTCAAGGGTTTTGAGAGAAAGGGTTTCTGGGATCTTACGAAATAGAGTGTGTTCGGTCGGTGATGCTGGTTTCGAAACGCATCAAATTCTTGAAATCGTAATGGGTTTGTAGGGTAGGGCCTAGGATCAATGACTTTAGCAGTCGATATTGAAAATCAAATATATGAACGATGCTGGAGGAGCAGTGATGTTCGTGAGAGAAGGGATGATTCTATGCAGTGATTTAAATTATATGCTGATGTTTTTTGTTTGTTTGAATTTCGGTACCGATTGATAAGATTGTTTAGGATCTATGGTTTTAAGGTGGATTTCGAATCAGCAGAAGTTCTCCGACGGCGAGGAAGGGATTTGAATTTGGATCGCGTAGTCCTAGCCTCTGTCCACTATACCATCGTAGCTTCTCGTATTGACGAGAAAAGTCGGCCTTTGCCGTCGTAGGACAAATTGACGTTGATGGGGATGAGCCGTACAAAGGCGGCGGGTGCAACAGCGGACTAACCATCTGGAATAAAGCGACCTCCGAGCTTCGAATAAAACTGCCCACCCTACGTATAAACTTAGAAACATCGATCGAACGTACCCTACACTTGCTTCATTTTGGGTTCCTAGCTATGAAATCGGGTCGAGGTTATGTGCATTTGTATGTCGTTGTTGTATGCAAATGCGTTCGGAGATTAGTCGGGAAGCCTGAGGATTTAATAAGGTCGAAGGGGAATGAATGAGCTTGATGAGATTCACTGCCTATTCAAGTTCACATAATATGGTGGACAGCTGGAAGAAGGGGGTTACTGTTGCGCGCATATGGAAGAAGAATTATCTTTTTGTACAAAGTTGGAACTTGTTAAATAGTTACGTAATGGCCTAACCGAAAACTAACCAACTAGCTAAGATCAGAAACAGAAATCTTAATTTTAGCCACAGAATAATTAGGAAGTTTGACAAGTTTTATTGCATATTTAAATTGCATGAGCTTTGGGCGGACCGTAGAACGGGGAGGGTAATCGCAATCATTAAAGGTTGTTATACGTATGAATTAAAAATGGTCCAACTCGTGACTCGCTCGAGGAAGTTTTAAATCTATCCTCTAGTCTCCGAGGGATTGGGCACGGGAGAATAACGCACCAGTTCAGATTAAAATGCAAATAGGAACTTTTATTAGAGGCAAATAGAATACTCCGCTGTCAGGGCCCAAGAATGACAGTGCACAAATAACTCCCGCTCTCTACTAATCGTGGATACCTACGTAAAGGCTTCCTTAACCGAATTTATGCGCATGTATAATCCCTATTATAAAACCTTAATATACATTGGTCTGCCTAAACTACATTATTCGTGATAATCCACCGACAGCGGGGCCACTGGCCAGTTCCTGTATACGTGGGATGGGCATTAATAACATCGAGCCCATTTCTTTATACAATGAAATAATCCATAAGATTTCATGGAGTCAGTCTGCGGCTCGAAAAACAAGGAATGCCTTCAGCCTCGAGGAGTATGGAGGTAGCTTTGAGCGACGGGACGGATTTCATAAGTAAAGTCCAAAGGGACCGAAACACCCTCTGTTTATCCAAGGCACCGGCGAGTCATCCCGTGACGCACCGAAGTGCTTCCAGCTCCTGATCCAGGGAGAAAATGGTTTAGCTCTGGGGAAGCGCGGCGTCGAGAGACGTGCTTGTTTGTACCCGGTGAGAATTCCGCAGCCACGGAGGAGCCTAAGTGCTTCCACGTTATCTTAGAAACAAATAGAGAGCATGGCCTGTGTCACGATAGACCTCCCGCCGGCTCGCTCTTCGAAGAACTGGAAACCATATCCCCTGGCTTTTCCCTCCGCGTTCAAAGGACCACAAGGTCGTTGCCACGGTTTACAATCGATTTGGTCTTAAACAAGGCCTGTCCTTCCTCTTTTATTTTCACACGTCAAATCGACCTGTACAAGTTTCGTCGCAGGATTTATTCGATCATTCCGTTTGTCTTTATCATTTTAATCTTTGGCCTTTTTTTACGATTAATTTGAAATACTTCTAGGAATAATCCAAAAATTTACGATAGGTATTGTACGATCCTTACATCTTTATTCGGACCGTATTGGTATTGATTTTGGGTCGAATTAAAAAATTACAAATATAACGAACGTAACGATAGGATCGTATTGCATTACTCATAACGGATTATCGTGAGAAGTAACGAGTACGCGAACACGCTTTCGATTAATAAAAAGTTAAGAGAGAGGAAGTCTCAGGGTTTCTTACGCGCGTGGATCGGCTGCCAGACCATCGATATTCATGGTAATAAGGCGTGGTGTCCCAAGAACGGAGCGGGAGATCAAAAGGATCGCGACCTAGGAGAGACAAGTAGGCTTAATCGAAGCGGACGAAGCTTCGGCGATTCATTCGCTGACACGGATCTTTTGATGGATGGAGATCCATCGATATGGATGGATGGAGATCGAGTTGATCTCGGGCGGTAACATCGGCATACCATCCGCCCGCGTTTCTCACGCGACATCTGTGAGGTCGACGATCTACATCGCAATTAAACAGCCTGCGATAGCGTGTCGATCGCGGACCCAAACAAGTGGGGGACACATCGACGCCACGAACGCTTTTATCCTGTTACATTCTGCATGTCAAAGGCTGATTTATGTTCGCTCTTGAATGAGAGGAATATTTTGGAAATGCGTATGGTGAAAATGTAGGTCGAGCTTTCGGGCAAATAAAGTGCATTTTAAGCGACATTTGAGGCAACTTCGCGCCATGAGAATTTGTCGGAGATTGGGAAGGTGAATGTGTTCGCCTTATCTATCGGTTCCCACGGCTTTCGTCGACCTGAATTAGCATTCGAATTGGTCACCGACATCTTGGCAATAAATTCAAACGTTGCGTATCCCTCAGTGGCATTTCGTTTTCTTCAAAAATGTTTAATCAACGGATATCTGGAATGAGCACTGGCATTACCCGTTCGAAGAATTCACCGTATCCTGTGATTACACCTTAAGAATAGAGCCGTACGCATACGTCGCGGTTCAGCATCGTGATCGGCATTGCAACTGGTTTTTATCTTTATTCCTCGCTCACTTTGTACGTTACATTCACGGCACAAAACGTGCATTCCACAGTATTGGTTGCGGTCGCCTTGCTTTATATTAGATAATGGACTCGACGGAGAATCGTAATGTATTTTCATCGAAGGTGATTTACAGGTTTATAAGATCTCATTAAATAGTTTGTTCAAAGTATCCAAGAATTAAAGATACACATGTCGCTTATTTAAATTTCTAAACTTTTAGTCATTAGTCATCGGATAAATATCCAACAATTTTTATACTTTTCCGATTATCTACTTCTATTGACAGTTATAATGCTGTTAAATTAGCAAATTTACTTTCTAAAAACCTTCGACTATGAAAATAATGAGGTCCTAAAATTCAGAATCTTTCTAATAATCATACTCGATTGTTCTGAATGTTTGTGAACACAACGTATTCCGTATCATGAGAATAATTAATACTCGTTCAGGTTATTTTATACTTGCTCGTGACGATAGATTGATATCCAGAGGAATTATAAAGCGGTATATGAAGCACGATCGTGGATTTTTTACGCAAACAACGTTGGGCGAAAGGGTAGAGACATGCCTGAAAAGCCCTGCCGCTGTGTAGGATTAATGTAAACCTGCACGACAGTGCTCTGCCTCGTACACGAACGTACGGAAACGATGAAGAGAATCGAATCGGTTTTGGAACGTGATGCAGATCCGTTACTAGCCGGGCTGCTGAGTTTTTTTAGCTCCCCTTTCACGGCAAAATGAGCGTCGAACGAACGAAATCCCGCGATCTTTCATCGACACGGTCGTGCGATGTGGAAATCGAGATTCGAGAGTAG
This sequence comes from Ampulex compressa, assembly GCA_038496175.1. Taxonomy (NCBI): domain Eukaryota; kingdom Metazoa; phylum Arthropoda; class Insecta; order Hymenoptera; family Ampulicidae; genus Ampulex; species Ampulex compressa. The sequence continues at coordinate 96,594 of JBCFXI010000741.1, forward strand.
CCCGTTCATAGAAACACGGAGATAAAATCGACACACATATTGTTTCAGTGCGTGCGTTTTTTCAACTTTAATTTGAATGGCGTTTTTTGCTACTCCCAGCGGTGACATATTCGTCGGTATTAACCGATCGTTGTACGATGTTTGAAACTGCACGATATCAAATGTGTCACACAGTTTCAGTATTAAATTAACACTGGAACCTCCGAATCGGTGAAAGTGATTAATTTTTTTAGAAAAGCTGCAATGTTAAGGTTGTGGCTTTATAAATGTGGAAATTGTTGTTTTTCCCTTAAATTATTAGCTGTGCAATTTTGTTTCCGCCGTGGTCAACGAAGGACAATGTTTTAAATTATACATGTATAACCAGTCTTTTTCTACAATAAAGCCTTAATTTCGGGGAAAAAACGGCGGAAGCAAAGTCGTACACCTAATATAAGTTGGGGCAAAATTTTGTTTCGGATTATTGGAACTTTCTTCGAAGTGTTCTTGTACACTGTATTCAGGATGTCTCTTTATCAGAATTTGCAACTACCGCCGTAGTGTTAGAAGCTACTGGAAGCGTGTAATTAATAATTATCCACCCATAAGCCGGCGGGATCTTAGCAAGTTTCCTTGTTGCAGCGTTCCGTGAAGTAACAAGATCTTGAGACATCAGTTTCCTCGTCAAGTATATGCGGGATGTATTTCGCTCCGCAAGAAGTCGCGCGTAAATGAACATACAGGGGCGCTTAAGCCCGCAACAGATATTAAACGAGCTATCGCGTATCCGAACTATCCTCGAAGTAATTATTTCCAGGGTTCGATCGCCAATCAAAGCTCCTCCTCTCGATAAAGTGATTAATCCGTTAACGTGACTACGTTAGCGCTGCGCTGTAGATATCAATCTCTTGTACGTCGTCAGCCATCAATCGTGAGAGTATTTATATTTTTGTTTCCTCCGGAAATTACACAATTTGTCCCAATCTCGCGTCATACCGGACATCTTATTGCGATAGCGAGTTATAGCATGCACGACTTGTTGCTTGCGGTAGAAAAAAGTGACGCTCCACATAAGTTATATATAACGGATCATAAATTCTACATCGATTCCATTGCATCCGACTTTAGATCGTCAGGAATGATCCTATAAAATCTCACTTTCTATGAATCTCTTTGTTGACCCGAAACAATTTATTCTTAATTATTTCAATTGCACACCATCAAAGTACACGCCAAGTTTACTCTTAGCTGAACCACTTTGGACTTGATCCAACCTCTTCGAAAAATCTCCTAATTGTTCGAAAGACTCATCGGGGAACAGCGGAAGTACCGGTTGGATCGTTCCTTCGAGACAGGATTTCTCGCACAAAGTTCGGTCCAGGCGAGACTTGTTCGCATACCTGTATGCTGAGTCGTAGCCGTGGCATTCCTGAAGTCTGGCTCGCTTGGTAATTATGAGATATTAGTCGGTAATTTATAGCCGTCTCGGGGACCTTCTCGAAGGTAGGCGCTCTCGCGATCGTTCCCGGCGTGGCAGCGCCTGATCGAGGAACGGCCTCCGTGGCGAATGCCCCTGCATGCCGGTGTTGCTTCAAATCGGGGTCCAGAAGGTCAGGCATGCATTCATACCATTATTCTCCGCGGTTTCCTCGATTACCCGCGGGAACTCCTACGGCCGGAAGTGCGGCCAGCCAGTGCCCATTATTCCGTGGTTCGATTATCCTGCAAGAATGGAAAATAATCCCATCCTCCGCGTTCGTCATTAACACTAAATCTACCGGAGCGGTCAAATTGGCTGGTCAGTGGTTGCTTAAAAAAATTGCTGTACTTCGTAGAGGAGCATTTCTTTTTTCATTGATTTTCCATGATTTTACCGCAGAGCGTGAATCATTCTATCGATCTGTTTGTAGCTGTTTTTAATGCTTTTTTATTCGTTAAGGATATATGTGATATACATAAATATGTCCAGAAAGTAACTGGTGGGTTTAGTGTTAACCGATGTTCGGATAAAAAAAAAGGGTGGCGTATTTGCTTTTGGTTTCTTCGGCTTGTCACTCTCGCTCGGACAGATGGTTAACATTATTTCGTCACGATTCGCTACATGAAATTCCTTCCTGTCGTTTTAGGACGAGCTAGTAGCCGAAGCTTTCTTGCGTGCGAATAATTCTATGGTTGTTACTAGCACTTTACAACGATGTGGTACTAGAAGCTTAAGTGTTCACGAATGATCCTACATTTTTAGGAACCTGGGAATATGTTAGCACGGTATAACGTTACCGGCTTTGTTATTATGCGCCGCGGGAGTATTTGAAGTTACAAGCACGCGATATCGAGGTCCAGAATTTTAAAAACAGCGGTTTATATATCTAGCGCTCGTGGAAATGTGCACTCAAATTATGGAAAAACGTCGTGCAGAACCGTACTTAATGAGAAGGTTAGACCTCGGGGAAAAACAAATAAAATATAGGAATACGGAGATTCGGACTCTGAAAGCATTGGTAACAAATCATTGCTCGACAGAGGAAATGCCTTGTCGACATAAATCCTTCAGTCTTTTATACGCACGACAACGATACAGAGTACGTTCATTGCTTGCGTTCAGCTATTTTTTTTTCATTTTTTTTTTAAATTTCGGTGGTATAGCTTTCTACACGAACTAGAGACAATAATAATTATAGTGAAATTCTGCATCGAGATAACGTTCGTCACACGTTGCCTTGGTTTTTGCTGTACATTCTTAATGACATAGCATACATTTCGTATAATCTCCACCCTACTTATGTTTCTGTTACACTGCGTTACGGCCTTGAAAGCTTTCAGCGTACTTTCCCGACGATTAATAATTCCATCGTACACAAAGGCGATATTGGTCCGAAGTTGTTACACCATAGTCGCGTGATAAATCTTTCTATGTTTCCACGATGTCTGTGGCGAAATGGATATTCGTATACGAAAGTTTTCTGCTGACGGGTGATTAATTCTTTCCAAAGTTTGCGCAAAGTATAATGTATTAGTTCGCCAAGGGCAATCGTATAAGTAAGGCAGATGGATCATGCCGTTATCGTGGGTCTAGGGCTCGCAACGAAGTGCGGTTCCACCACGGAGTCAAAAGTTCCCGGGAGATGACACATCGTCTGTCTTCCTTGCGTTTCGTTACCGAACGAGAAGGCCGGTGTCATGTTGCATTGAACTTCCGTTATACAATTTACGACGCGCGCCAAGTGAAACTTGGCCACGTGATTTCGCAGGCAGACGCTCTTCCTTGGTGGCTGTTGGAGATCTCAATCCATACACCATCATTACCATATAGATAAGAATATAGTATCATTACCAATTTTCTAAATTATAACTAAACACATACTCAAAAAAAAATGGAATATTTAATATTTTTCGAGGGCAATGATGGTATGCGAATACGCGATATATGTACGCTCTAGTAATAATGGCTCATGTTTATGATATGCGTTTAGGATGAAAACAGGTTAACAAGCTTGCAAGCTAATGCATTTACTCGTAAGAATCGTTTGTCCACGATTGGGATTGAGGAGAAATTAATTTCTCGTGACAATATCGTTCGTTTCTGATTCTCTCGACGATCATACAGTGAGTCATGAAAATAAACGGATATCAGCCTTTACGTGGCTTTATCTTCTTACGTATTATTTCTTTATATAAAAAATTGATATTATTTCTCTTGGACATATGGAGTTTGGCAAAGAATTTTGAGTGTTCAAAGAGTTACATTATCTCTATTTTGGAACAGCGGGACTTCCATCAAGGTACCCAATTTTTCTCAAAATTATTGTACGCGAGCCTCTGCCGCGGAGAAAATTTCGTAACGTTGTTTGTTGCACGAGAGTTTCTCGAGGGAAGTTTTACTAACGGCGTTTTTGTCTTTTTCTTTCAGGTAAGTACGCCCACGTTTGTCCAGCCGATGGTTTGCCCGAGGCTTTTACGGGGAAGAGGGACGAGAGAATCCGCGAGGCATCACCCACGGTCCTCCGGTTTGTGTTTATAAAAAAGGACGATAACTCAGTTTTATCTTGCGGATCGGAAATCGATAAAGATTTTCGAGGATACCGATAGTTGCAGTTGTGTTGGAAGATAGCACGCGCCGATAACCGGCGCAAACAAAGATAATTCGCCATCGACGTATTTATTTACTAGCTTTCGTTGGTTGGGCGTCTTCCTAGAATTTATCCGCTCGAGAGATACGTTCTCGGTATTTGATTAACGATAAACGACGGAGCGGCTTGCCAGAACACGTTAATTGATAGTCGTTAACCATACCTTTTTACGCGAGCTTTCTCGTATTATTCGACGTGTTACTTATCGCGTTAGTTTCGAATATTCCTCTCCAAAGCAAAATACCACCATTCCGTTGATACTTGGACGATTATCGTGAGAGTGTTAGTTTACAAAATATACACTAAAAACCTAGTAAAATCCGGGGCGTACAGATTTCTGCTTTATAAACGTAATTATCGAGGCATCGTTGCCAGGCAATTCGTTTTGCTAATCATTAATGAATTCCTGACGACGAGCTAATTTTTCTCCTCTCAAGAAAGCAGGCTAATGACGGGTTTAAGAAACGTCGACGTTCTACGTGCAGTTTGAATAATGCCGTTAAATCAGACCGACGTTCGTGAGAGAGAAGTTCGAGGAGACGTGGCTTACACTTTGATTTCTCCGTGCTTCCGTGCGCGCGGGGTAATAAATCTGATAAGGGGGCGCATTCGTCGTTTATCGAGAGTTGTTTAAACTGTGCGTGCCGTTGTCCGATAGCCAAGGAGACAGGGACTGGACGCAGAGGAGTTATCTACGGAAAAAACGCCGACATTCTGATTTGTTTATGGTCGGGTATCTTCGACGGTGTCGTTTTTTCCCTTCTTTCCTCGCAATTAATGCGATTCGTGAAAGTCCACCAGCGAATCGTATATGCTGACGTTAAGCGTGTCTCATTGACTCAACGAGTAATAGCGTCGGACTGAAATAACGCGTGTTGATAATCGTTACAACGCTTTTCAAACACGCGCGTAATATCGTGCAGTATGATGCATGTGCATCGCGGTCTCAGTAACGTCCTTCGCAGAAGCACGCTTGTGATAGCGGATAGATCGTTTCTATAATTAAATCGTATGCATTACGTTTCTCCTCGCACCTTTCCAAGAAGGCGGCTTCGCTCGAGTACACATTCGTTGGCAAACATCGAGAGGAGACATCTTTACCATGTTTCATAGTTGGCTCTAGGAGCAGAATCAAAGTTGTCCATGCAGAGTGACTTACTTATTCTAGTATCGAATTATACCGATCGATTATATGGAATGAATCGAGTTATTCATTACAGCGAAATTATCAGCGCCGATTTTTATGGCTCTTCGAATTTTGATAACGATGTACCACATAATCATCCGCTTCCGTTAATCATCGGTTTCGATGGGAGGACAGGGAAAGAACACTCTCTCGCGCAATAATTAGACGCATTTCCGCAGGATTTTGCTTTAGCGTTGCGTCGTCGTGAATCTGTCGGCCCGTACGCCCTGCGACCTAATTAAAGCGCCTCGAGTTCCGGGCGCAATTAAAGCCTAATTTGACACCGACTAACGTGGCATAAAGGCATGCACGAACGTACATGAAAGAACCGCCTTCGCGAATGATTGTAATTAGCGGAATTACCAGCTGACGAATGGCGCCCGAAGTATAGCCGTTGCATCTCAAAGCGGTCCGCCAACAATGCATTCGATCGTTTGACCGACGATCTGCTGGCAAACTCGGTGAGATCGCTGAGAAGGAAAATCCTAAAATAAACCGACAATAGTTCCACCGATCTCTCCACTTCCTCTTCAAACCGGAGAATAAACAGAAATCAAGGTTAAAGTACAGCCAGACCGTTAAAACATCGCAAAAATATAGCTTACGGGGGATTAACCATGCATGCAATTTCTCGCACCTAAAGGGAGAAAGAAGTCGATATGAGCGCTCGACTACCAGTGGCGCGATTCCTTAATTACGTCTTGATCTACCCCAAGAATCTGGAGGGAAACGATAGCTGACTCGGGACAAAACGCGTGAACGGAACGCTGCTTCCAAGTCACCGTTGGTTATAGAGGCTTAAAATACGCGCGGGAGAGCCGTGCGTCGGCCTTGCCGAGGATGCACTCTGTGCATCGTTATGCGATCGCGCACCTTCCTCTGGCGTCCTGGCGTTTCGCAACGTCGCTTCGTGCGAGGAACGGAACAATGGCCGAGGGTACGTCGAGTCTTATGTAAATCCACCATCTTCTCCACCCTCGCCAACCCCCCTATCTCGGTTTCTCCCTCGGCGATTTTGCCCAGCAATTTTCGGCCATTGTTCCGCCCGCGAGGATCCTGCGTCTTCTTCCGCTTCTCCTCCCTTCGCGCTTCATCCTCCTCCTCCTCCTCCTCCTCCTCCTCCCCCTCTTCTTCGTCTTTTGCCCGTTCCTCCCCCGGTCATAGTAATCTCTCCGCGTTATCGTCTCCGTTCCTCCTTTCCTTTTTCACCGAGATCTCCTCGTTTTAAGCGCGCACCACCTATGAGCCGACGGCTTGCTTCATCATCGCGATATACAAAGATTCTCCGACGCTCTTTCCGGGCTTCTTACCATCCTAGATCCCCTCGAGCCTTCGCCATCGTGTCGCGACAAAGGTCTAACGTGCCGGTCAAAACTATGGGTTCGTTCGTGTTACGAGACGAAAACCTGGATTTTCTTGGTGATAAAAGATGTGTGGAGATGCCCGAATATTGATGTTCTTGAAGCATAAATATGATCCGTAGGTATGGAGATAAGGGAAAATTATAGGTGTTAATCTTATGAAGCAATGTGGATGTTCGTGTATTGTCTGATGTATTGAATGATCCCTTCGTTTTGAACATATACATATTGTCGATATGATGTAAACGTTTGAAAAATCTTTGTTCCGTTTATCGATATTCAGTGGAGTGTCTTATATAGTTGGTTTCTATATCGATTATTATCTGCGGTTGATTTTGGAAAAGTAGTTCGCAGAAAATTACATCTTCATTCGATAGACCTCTGTTTATTGTGCGAGGATTAATAATATAAGAGAGGTCAAAGTTAATGTTACTTTTCAGGTGTTTTAAAATACCTACGTATTATTACCTGTTATCCTACAATCAGTATCAACTTGTTTTAACCAATACAATCCTGGGCATCATACAGATTGCAAAGAAACTCCAGAGAGGCACGGTAGACGATTTTCTCGTGTTTCGCATTTCACGTAATAATACGATAAACGGAACTAGTTTGAATACGAGTCTGATTCAATTGCCATCGATAGCTAGTAGATATTCGTGCAGCCGTAGCTCGAGGCGTGTGGAACTCTATCGAAGCGTTGCCAGGCTTCTCGTTTTATCAGTGTGATAGGAATCGCGTATATCGAAGACGTCTGCGGCATAAAACCGGGGCATAATTGGGTTCGATTATGCCAACGGGCGAAGAATGTCGTTGCATTATTAAACAGAGGCTTTGTGATACGTAGGAATTAACTGCAGGCGCATCGGGGCTGTGCCGGAAGTGCCGTTGTTTTCCACCGAACACGCGCCACTGTTCCCGACCTAAAATGACAATGAGACTAATGAATGGACTTCCTCTGACGCCGCAATTAATGTAATTCAGACGTTCTGAATGGTCATTTAAATTGATCCCGGAGGTAGGTGCGAGCCGCGGTTGGTAAAATTCATTTAAGCGGCTGTGCACGCGGAAGAGAAAGACCTCATTGTAGTAACCACCGCAGATATCATTAATTATGCCAGACAGCCGAGACATTTTCTAACGGATGTTTTCGTCATTCGTGACCAACGAGAAACTTGATGAGACCCCTTTTCAGTACCTAGTTTCACTGCATTTATCGGTGCATATAGACGCGCGAGCTTTTTACCCCGCGCACAAAGAGCCGTAGGTGTCGAGAAATGCGCTCGTTGCGCGATAGATGAACAACCGCGGAAGGTCCTCTGTCAACCCTTCATTGCCCATGGCACACAATAAGTCGTCGATCATTGTAACGACTCGTGGAATACTCGCGTCGTTTCTTCGTTATCGTTGCCATGGGAACGAGCGCGATATTTGTTTGTGCCAGCAACGTTTGAGGCGACTAAAATTTCGAAGCAAATGCGGCATCGGACATTGTTGTAATCCCATATGAAGCGTGATTAAACGTAGCGCGGATACGCTGCGAGGTAAAGGTCTCGGTAACGAAAGAGATTGATATCGAATTCCACGTGTGAAACGGTTGATGGAGGAAAAACAGGTCCGTGAGATGTAAGGGAATAAAACAAGAAGCGCGGGGAAATCTATTTGCCGAGTCTGCGTATTTCAATTCCAGAGGGTGAACATACCACCGACGAATGGCGGGTTGAAAGTTGGTAACAGCCACCGTGATTCGCCCTTTACTTAACGCAGACTGCAATGCATTTCATGGTATTAAAAGCTCGTTGGCATTTAATTCCTCAGATTAAAGGTATTCCATCAGTGGTTACAATGGGTCTGTCTGGGGCGTGGATCTTTTTTTTTCCCCGCACGGTTAATGAGTTATCTTGCGCTTTTATTACGGTTAAACCTCATTCGCGCTGCCGCGTGCCCTTTTCAGAATTTTTCCACGATACTTCCCTTGTCGCCGGCTTTTATCTCGATTTTCATTTAAGCGAGCGCCGAGATGTGCTGCCAGTCCTTCCTGCAGAGTATTTCGAGTTGCTTAGCATGGAATTATTTGCGTCTTTCATTCTCATCCAGATACATTTCCTGTTCCAACACCGGCATTTATAATTTTTTTTTCCTTTACCTGTCTTGCATAATGCAGGAGCTAAGAAATATCTCGCATCCTCACCTTTCACGGATTCCCACGCATTGCAGAATATTTTTGCCGCGCTCTACTCTACCCGTTCTTGCAAACAATTCTTCCCTTACTATCGTACATTATTTTTGCTGCACTCTATTCTACTGTTTTTTCAAACAATCCTCTTATTATCGATGGAGGCACGAGCAAATCTCTGTGCACTTATCGCTTGCTCGATACGGTTGTTTTTATAGCGCAACTTTATGCCAGTGTAAAGAAACGTTGAGACATCTGGTAATAGCATACACTCTATCTATATATGTAGCTATTCTTTCCCCCCTTTTATCACGCGTCTAAAGTAAACTCTGAACCTGTTAACCTAGGGACGAGAGCCAATTCGTTATTCAAAATATCCGCCGCGTTGAAGAAAACGACTTAATTCGAAACGATGATTTGATCATCAAACTGGGCCCTTCAATTTCACAAAAATATCCCTAAATCCGGCAAAGTTCCTTCGTATATTCGCACTTTAATACAGCATTTCTCTTTCATTCGTCGCTAAAAACTACACGATTAACGAACCAATCGCGTAGCGCCCATCACGACGATTCCAAGACGCCATTGATTCGCATCGATAAAAATACTCCGAACTAGACGAACTGCGCCTACCGAGAATTCCAGGCGGTAAAACGTTAACGCACAAACAGGCCGAGGGTGGGTAAAAATTGTCGGCCTGGTTGGTTTGGCCGTAACGTTCGCGGGAATGATTTCAGGGCGGCCTTCGCGGAAAGTCGGAAAATCCGGTGGGCTGCATTCGATTCTGAATTCCTTCCGGCTGGCGCACACGACGCATTTTCCCCGCGCCGACGGGCGCGCGCGTTCGTTTAGCGCTCGAATTGTTCTCAATTAGTCTGCACGCATCTCTGTCGGCGCGTGGATATGCGCGTTTCGACGGGCGACCAACACGCGGCTGAATATCGCCGGGATGGCCTGTCGCGAAAAACGGCAGGATAAACGGCCAGGAAGCCGTCGCAGTTGCCTGGTCTTAATTAAAAATCGCTCGTGGGGATTGATGCCTCTTTCGTACGCCCATGCGGCTGCTTTTGCCCCGCATTTCTTCGCACTGCGCTGCAGAATGAATTTTTGGAACAAAATCGAACGCTTTTCCCCTTATGCTTTTGGGATGTTTTCTCGCAGACATTGGACGAAGCTACTTTGTGACTTTGTGATATTATCAAAGAAGCGGGCAGGGGAGTAGGGTTCATCGAGCAGATTAAATTATGTCGTGATATTAATACTTGAATTACATCCGGAATTTTTTTGAAAAGATTTTCAAAATTCGCGATCTATGGACAGTTTCCATTATTTTATTTCAATGTGTGCGATGTCCCATGGATCTTTGTTGTTTCTTTTTTATAGATATTTATGATAGCATGGCAAGAGTGATTACGAGGTTTTCAGGGATTTTACACTTCAGCTCTTAGAATTGAAACGCGTTCAAATGTCGGTTGATAAAATATCCGTGTTTGATCCAAAGCATCGAAACACGCTGCACGTTTCGAATTGCGTTCTACAAAAGTTGTTGTCTTCCAAAATTCTTGCGTGAATTGCGGGTTTAACCAACCGACTCGTTTCCCAGTTTACATTAAAATGTCCCACATTACGCGCAATTTACATGTAAAATGGTGCGCATTGCGCGCATCCTCTTTATTACCCGACGGAGCTACATTTTTAATTATAATCAGTACCTTCTCGAAATCAGGGTCGGTTCCCATCGAATATCCTTCTGTACTCGATTATTACTCCCCGATCGGTAATCTCGGTATTCCGGGTTTCAACATCCGTTCTGAAAAACACATATTACCGATATCCAGCCTTAATAACAGACTCGGTGAAAAAGCAGATCGATATTACTGTAATTCCCGCGGATCGCGATGAACCTCTATACGGAGCATTGCCTCGTCGTTAACCTCACGACTCGTTCCAGTAAAACCTCGATATTAATCTCGCGATTAAGCAGCTTTTCGAAGCAGAAGGGCGATGTTTTAATCGCGGTGAAATGCAAGCTGCGCTCCCCGTTCCTCGTGCGCCGAGGCAGGCCGAGCGAGCCAACAAATCCAAAAGAGATCCTTTCGCTCGCGGATCGAATATTGTCCAAACCTCGCGCGCTCGAGAGAGGAGTCACGGTGTGTAGACCGCGGGAGATTTACAATCGGTGCGCGCGCACGGTGACGTTCGCCCAGGGAAGAAAAGAAGGACCGCGAGTCGGGATCCAGGATGTAAAACAATGCCGTGATTCTTCGGTGGAAAGTAAAGCCCGCGGCCGACAGTTCCTTATCGGCGTTTCGCGGCCGTAAATCCACCTTTTTGACGCTTCCGCCCTCCGAGCGGCCGGCGAAGACGTAACCTGGAACGCCGGTTGTTCCCCTCCTGACGACGCGTATCCCGTGGATGTTCCCTAGCTACCTGCTGCTCCGCCGATTGTCAGGGCCGCGCGGTGCTCTTTGATCGTTCAGCTTTGTTTAACGACTTTTATTGGCTTCTCGCGGTTTCCCTCCTTCCCCCGGACTCTTATTCCGGCGGCACGTTGAGAGAAGCCTCGGCCCCGTGCGTTCCAAAGGAGGTTTGCGCGTAATTTACGCGCGTTCGTTAACGCCAGGAGCACTTTATTCCGTGCAATGTTTATGGCGCTCGCAGCGGAAGGCGGAAAAGGCGGTTGGGGCTCGAGGGTACGAGGGCCTTTTTCGTGACGGGCCTCAAATATTTGGGGAAAGAGAAAGGGAGATAGTGCGATGTGGGCGGGGGAGGGAGGGGGGGATTTATGTTCTTAGTGTACCGCCGTAACCCACCGCTGGCGGTCGTAATTACAGCCAACCGCCGAAATACCATCCGCATTAAGGTTTTGGCCCTCTTCATTTGCCCGCGGGAGGCCAATTAAGGGCCGATTATCGCCGCTAATTCAAGCGCTTTCGCGACTGATATCGTCGGTCGATCTACCCACGAGTCCCTCCTTGCGCGGATACCACCCACCGCGAACGTGCTCGAAGTACCCACGAGGATCGGTCAATGATTATCCACGAGTTAGCCGTTAACTTTATTTCATCGAAGATGGTCGAGTTACGATAGCATCGTTCTTTAACATGGTTTCCCAAAGTCTTTCGCAAGTCGAGTCGTGAATGTATTTCACAGAACAGAACTGGTTACGTTAATTTCTTAGCTTATACACTTATCGTCATCGAGGATAATAAATGTAACGAAATCTATGAATGTATATCTCGCAGGGTGTATTCGTGTTTGAACGGAAGGAAGGATTTTCTTGGGTTTATGGTAAACTTGAGATTACCACGAAAGCGGCGTTTCAAATCCTCGTCGAATTTGTATAATCACGTTCCACTGGAGGAAAGGGGGATTCTTGTGCGCGGCCCTCACGACCTCGAACGAGTGAGGAACGCGACCTCGTGGGTAGAGAGACCCCGTGGGCAAAGTTGGAGAAACGTTTTGTGCGCTTTAACAATCGCGTAACGAGTCTCGCGTCCAAGTTTGCCGACAAGTTTGCTCCAAAATCGAATTCGCCGAGTGCCTCGCGGTTGTTTCAGCATCTGCCTCGGTGCGAGATACGCTCGAGGAGAGGCAGATGCTTACTCTGGGCACGATAACACTCCATAACCCATGTTCTATTTAGACTTTCGTACCCTGGTCAAACTTTTATCTAAGTAAATAATTAAGATCGTTGCTTTATAGCGGATGTGCATCCCAAACCAAAATAAACATATTTCTTAGTTCTATGATAATTTCCCAAACTTAAAGGGCATATTGTACAAATTTAAATAATACTCGCTTTGCGCCCTATTTCAAAGGCTGTGATTTGCATTGGTCTTCCTTCTATTACTTAATTTTCTCCAATTCAATCTGCCCTTCCTTTGGATCTTCATTCTCGGAATACGTTTCATCCTTCGTAAATTCGCAATTATTATAGAGAAAGGCGGACTATGTACATAAATAAAAGGATGTCACTTCGCAACTCTAAAATAGGCTCGCTATTTGCGAAGATCCCCCAATTTGGGAGTCGACGATAGCTGACCGGGTGCAAGGCGGACGAGTGAAACACGGTACCTAAAAGTCGCCTTGGGTCATAAAGGGTAAAATAAGTTCTTCGTGAAGAGACGAAGTGCTGCCGTATTGTAAATTATTCCCGGGAGACCGTACTACCGCAGCGAGGTCATTATGTTCCAACGATGCCCGGTGATTTTCATCGGGCTGCGAAGCGCGAGGAAATTTCGTCGAACGAGCGGAACGGTCGAGAATGAGAGAAATGAGGGACCAGGGGTGATCGAATTAACTTTGTGCATACGTATCGCAACATAATGTAGTGTCGTATGTTCGTCCCGGGCATAATGAATGAGATATCCTTGCATCGGTAATCGAATCGAAAGACATTATCGCGTTTGATATCCAAATTTTCAATGACACTCGTACGGATGATCGTTTATTTAGCATTTTTGGAAGCGTAGTAACATTGCAAAATGATCGTGAAAAACGTCGTTGGTTCACGAAGTTGATAGTCGCGGAGTTACGAAAATATAAAAAAATTCAAGATCGGGCCTCAAATGCCATCGACAACTTATAGAAAAATTCCTTTTTTCCGATCATTTAATCCTTTACGATTTAAAAAATGTCTCCGATTCGCGCTAAGCAGCTCGCCTCGTAGCTTAAAGGTGAAATGTATTTCAAAGTACATTTAGTGTTTAAAACCGCATTTTTGATCGACAAACGATAATAAAAATTTTCGCGCATGTATTAATTCACGCGAATAATTCTTACAAACAACAAACAGCGAGCAATACGATGTCGACATAGGATCTCGAAACATTAATAAAGCTGCTTGATTTTCATTAACCTCCGTCCGGTGCACAGATTTTATCATACGCCGTGAATACGCCGGTCGCGATGGCAAATAATTTCAGCGCTTCAGAACGAGTTTGGAGTTCTGTCGAGCGATAATTCAGCCCAGGAACACATCGAATGGGGGGGCGTCATTTAAGTTCCAACGCGTCTGTCAGATCGGCGTTTTGCAAACTTTCCAGCGGAATGCATGGCTCGGCGCTGCGTCGGGTCGCCGGGCGTAAGTCTCGTGGTAACATGGCAAATACGCGAGTAATAAAAGCCGGACTAATAATTCATCTCGCCTTCGCTCTCGTTCCGATCGATCGAGGTGGAAAGTCCGTGGTGCAACTCGGATTCAATTTCCGAGAACAAAAAGGAAACGATGCCGACTACGGACACCGGAGGGTGATGGTGCGGGGGTGGGGGCGGGGGCCAAGCTTCACCGGTCGAGAATTAATCAGGATTCCAATGCAAATAACAGGAGGAAGAAAGTCGAGTGCTTCTGAGGAAAAGGGAAATATATGCGGTGTCTCAAATGACTAATACCCCGAAAAATCTCTCCGCCTTCCCAACCCTCGCCCTTCCGTTCTCCCCCCTTTTCGAGCCTTTTGCCAGAATGCAACCGTAGGGAGCTTGGTGTCTGAGGATCGAGACGGAGGGGAAAAAAGAGGGATAATGGCCCCAAGGATGCAGGACAAAGGGAAGAAATAGACGTTCGACATTTTTGGCATTAGTTATAACGATCGTCTTGTTTTTAGACGATTAAACTAATTGTCCTCTGTTTGACTTGTACCGCCAGAAATTTTATCGCCTCAATGTACACATCGGTGTTCTTTTATTTGTGCTTTACATCAAGAAATAAAATATCTCGAGTCGGACTGTCGACGGTCTTGTTAAAAAGGAAAGGCGGAAACCTTTGGGTACAAACGTAAAGTTTTATCTTATCGTGCGTTATGCTGGTACACATTGTCTTGAACGAAGTCGAGGACTAGACGCACGCTGTATCCGAAGTTGAGCTTACATATGGGCGCGCGCATTGCTCGCGGGTCAGGAAATGCTCCGCGTTCGCAATTCGAGGAGACATCTGTGGATCTCGTGCCTCCATTCCGACGCTTGGACGTGAAGCATAGAATCGTTCGGATGGTATCGATCTTACGCTCTGTCATACATTCATGTGAAAAATGATCAGCCATATTTGATTTTTCACATAAACTATTAAGATCGTCGTTCACGTAAAAAATGATCAGCCATATTTGATTCTTTACATGAACTGCTAAGATCATCGTGGATCTATTTCCTGAAATGATTTTTTCACTGTCACCAAATACTATATATGGTATACGTATCGCATGGAAAACGATTGATCGATGAAAAGCATGGATCGAATCAAAATCTTGTACTTGCATCCTCTATTTCCTATCTACCCCAGTAGCAAGGGTTTCCTTGCGAGGGGATGAAAAGTGCGTGACCAAGAGTCCTGACGCAGCTCGGACCTCGTCGAGGACAGGACGTGTGGCGGAAAGAGAAAGGTCGGGCAAGGGTGCGGGGTGGAGGGCTCCGCTTCTCGTATTCCGGGCGGCAGAAAGGGACGAAGCGGATCAAGGGGCGAGAGGGGCGGCGAAAGAAAGGGAGAGGATCGAGCTCTGGACCCTTTGCTCTCTTTTACTCCTGCGGCATTCCTTTGCCCGCCCCAACCTGCCTGCTCCTCCGCCAGTTTAACCTGCAGCCCAACACACTATTATGTCTGACCTAAGGCGCTCCCACATTTAACTATACCTTAGGTTTGACATAGGTACGTGTGTATATGACTGTGCACGGTACTCGAAATGGGCCTCGCTGCCGACAATGACTCGAGTCAATGGGCCTTCAGCTTTGAATCCTCTTTGCGCCAGTTCTACGATCGTTCACGTTTTAATCGCGCCAGTCTCCCGCCCGTCCATTGATTCTTCAGTATTTTCGATCGTCTAACTCTCCCTGGAGACCCGAAATTACGATCCGGTTAGCTTTCAGCCACGATTGCGTAGTTTCACGATCTGCCGAATTCCTTGTTGCGCGTGCATATAAAAGCCGAATAAATGAGCTTTTTGATTCTTGGATTAACCAATTATATATTATCGTATGTTTTTAGCATTATTATTTAGTGAATTATTTAGTCAATTTTGGGTTTGATATTTCTGCAAGTTTTTTTTTTTGCGAAGTGCAGTTTGAAGTAGGTTCGTTCCTTCGAAGCCATACTGCGTGACAAGATATTAGCATTTCGTGCACATTATGTGCGCGATATATATGCATATATATATATATATATATATATATATATATATATATATAAATTCATGGCGGTGATATCGCAGCGGCGCCTTCAATGTTGGCATTATATCCTGCAGTCGATCGTCATATCCAATCTCAACGGACGACAGGGAGAGAGGAAG
>JBCFXI010000742.1:0-112685 GCA_038496175.1 Ampulex compressa
GAGAGAGAGAGAGAGAGAGAGAGAGAGAGAGAGAGAGAGAGAGAGAGAAGGCGAGCAAGAGACTGCCAAAGCGAGAGAGCGAGGGGCGACCGTAGGTTCCGGTTTGGCGTTCGGTGCCATTTCGGGTCCATAATTGGACGGTTCCTGGCGCATAATTGGCAATCGATGGTACGAGGATGTAAGAGAGAGGGTATAGCCGACTCGAGGCACGAATCGCTTAGATTTAAGCGACACGGAGCCGCGCACAATGGTGCTGATTGCCGAAATTAGCCGGCGCTCAGCTTCTGGCAGCGGAGTCTCTGGAGTCTTACTCGTCGAGGGAGTCTGGCGAAGGGGCGGAGAGGGGGGAGAGAACGAACTGCCAAGGGTCGTATGAATCGCGGGAACTACCGTGGCATCCGCGCCTGACGCGTGGATCTTCGGGTCTGCGCACCGAGTGTCGGCGAAGAGAGGGACTTTCCTCATCGGCCACGGGACGAAGAACGGAGTCCGTTTCTCGGCAACGCTCCTCCTCTTCCAACAACCCCGTACGCGAGCCATTCGCCAAAGGAGAAACGTTACTTTCGTGCCTTTTCTGGAAATTTCCCACCTATCCGGAGCAACGTCGAGAACGACCGGCGAGCTTGCGAGCGATAAAGTTTATACCGACGGATGTTTCGCAACTGACCTTTCCTCGTTTCTCCTTTACGTTGCGCGAGCTCCAATTTGGGAATTTTACATCTCCCTCATCGGCAATCCCGGTATATTCGGTTCCACGCTCGTGCACGTGCATATTCGCGGTTACGCGAGGTAAAAGGAAGTAGAAGGATACGGAGCGATCGATCGAGTGGAAGGGTATAAAGCGAATCCTCGACGAACCAGTGCCGACTCGTCTAGCGAGGATCGGACGGTTCGATACTGCACGCGTAAAAAAGTGTCGCACTTTGTATTTCGCGCGAATTTATCGGCACAATAGACTTCTCGAGGTCTGCGAGCGGCACTTTTGAGCCGATAGGCGGTCGCGTCTGAGGGCCGTTAGGCACCGCGGGAGCCCGCTAAGTCGGAAGACGGGATAATAGCCCGGAGCCGCGGCTTAATTAAAGGGAATTAATTCGAGCAAAGGATCGCGCCGTACCCGTTTTCTCACGGACGAGAGACGGGGATGATAATGTTGCAGAAGTATTCCCGCGTCAGCTCCTACGAGGTCCAGAAAAAACATCCTTGCCTCCGAATCTTTCCTCGAAAGCTCGGGAAAGCGATGCAACCGTAAACATCGCTTTACCGATTTTCAATATTTTCCTTTTTAATCCGAGAAAGAGAAGCGTTGGCTCATATTTTTATTCCGAAACTTCGAGAAAAGTAGATATTTAGAGACCCAGGAATAGCCTCCTTCGGCACGAATCGTAATTACGATATCCAACAAGAAGCGCGCTGTTTTTCAGCATCTATATCGGAAAGACGAGGAAAAGTCTCATTGGCTAAAAATACGAAAAAATAAAAGCGGATGCATAATTGGAATGTGTGCCACTACATCGCTAGCTCGGAAAGCATGGAATCGTCCTACGATATGTTCTTGCAATATCGAAGGAGAACAGTGTCGGTTCGAGATGCCTTTACCGATCAAATTACTTTGCTAGATTTTCCGCATGCCCGAAAAAAGCCACGAGCCGCGACGAGCTCGCAACGGTTTCTCGAAAGTGTGGAAAAAGAGGTATCGGCTCGCAATGTTCTATCGATAGTGGGGAAAAAGCGGTTTCCGCTTACGGTGCTCTCGTTTGACCAAGCGCCAACCAAATTATCCGAGCTTTTTCAAATCCGGCCGGGAAACGTAGAATCGAGTTGCAACGGTTTCCCAAAAGTGCGGAAAAAGAGGTATTGGCTCGCGATGTCTTTGAGACGAAGGCCGCGAACGTGACGTCACGGGGGGCGGGCAAACTCGGCCGTAAATTCCTTTGCTCGCTCGGCTGAACTTTACGGCGCAATCACGTAGCTGCGACACGCCGAGGAAGACGAAAGGCGAAAAAGGAAGGCCCGGCCTTGTGAAATTTGCGAGGGCGAAATTCGATTACCGACGAGCTCTCCGCTCGCAAATGCTCTAATCGTCCCCGACTTTGTCGCGCGCCCAATCTCGCGCCGCTCCTCGCGAAAGGGAGCCTCGCTCCTGGACACTCGCCGATTCCAATCAAATTATACGGCCTAATAGCGCGGATCGAATCATTTTTGGCTCTCGCGGGTTTTTGTAGCGGGTACTGTGTTTGGAGAATTCTAGACTTTTGGAGAACCTTTCCGTTACCGCGTATCTCGGATTTTCTAAAAGCTTTCGATGGAACGTCGATGGTTTGCGCGTATCGTTCGGTTTATAAAGCGAGGAGAGAAAAATTATAAGGAGAAACGAGAGGGAAAGATTATTTTTGAGTAAAATTTTGTAACGCTACATTTATATTCGTAACGAACGTAACCGTAACTTTAACGGTAGATATTTCAATTTGCTTTAATCGCCTAACCAACCGGGTCCGATCGATCCCAATGGAGGTCATGGCGCGAGAAAGAAAGGAATGAATTTAACTTTGTACAAATCGCCGATAAATCGCGTTTTGGCTGGCATCTTGAAGTTCAAATCTCACCGATAAATCTGGTTTTGGCTCGTACCTTGAAGTTTTAAACCGTCGTTTAACGTCGAATAACTTAATACCCGTGATTTAAAGCGGGTCTATAATCGTTCTCGGTGGGCTTCACAAATCACGTTAAAAGAAGGAAGAGCGATGTCTGCTACTCGACCTCGATATCTTGCCGGTGTCTCTTTGAATACGGATCGCTCCGTAACATTTATGATTTACGCTTGTCCAATATGCTTCTGTAAATAATAAAAATCTATCGAAAAAAGAAGAAGGACGGTTGTTCTTAAATTCGCGTAACCGCTTAGGCTATAGCTAAAATTCTACGATCTCCGGACGAATGAGAGGCGAGTACCGTCGAGCACGAGTTAAGGATTTTTACGTGAAAAGAGTCGATCGATAATTACCACCATGGTTTAATATTGGTATTCTCGCGATTCATTAAATTCTTGCGTATAATTTTTGACGATGGAAAATTCTTCGGGAGAGTCGCGGCGCGGACTAATGAGCTGTCCGATTAAAATGAACCCGATGGGATTTTCTTACATCGATTATTCAACTCTACGGTCTTTGGGTTTTTTAAACGCGTTTCACTACTGCGTCTTAATCGCGCGAGTTCTCCGTCGCTTACTATGAGGTGAGCGCCAAATATCTAACATAAATATTTATAAATAATAATGATTGGTCTTATAGAAAGTTATTACAAACAGACAACACCACTTAGTCCTCGATTTGGTTGCCGAGGGAGAACCAGATGAATACCTTTGAAAAGACGACGATAATCTGGTCTTGCAGAGCAATAGCTCATCGCTCTGGAAGACCACGTTATCATCGTTTCGCAATACACGAGCAAGTAGAAGTTCGGGAGAACCTAGAGTTATCGAAATACCTTTTAAATTCATTTCGCAGTTTCTCCACTAGCATACCGGCCACGCGTCTCTCGAAGGCTTTTTTTAATTCAACGCAGTAGAAATTCCAGGCATCGTGCGAGGCGCGGATCGCCTGTAACTCGCTGCAGATACCGCTACCGGGGGAAGAAAATATTACGGGCAGCGCCGGATGCGCTGGCTCGGCTTGGACCTCGGTTTGTTTGCAAAAAAACGACGATCTCCGGCCTCTCACGGAGATAGAACACGAACGAGGTGGTTGGAAGAGATGGAAGGGAGGACGGAGAAAGAAATGGAGAAACGAGGGAGACGGGAAACGAATTAAGAGCGGACGAAAGCGAGGGACCAGAGGCTTCTAAGAAAAGGACAAATGCTGCGCGCGATCGATTTCGATCTGCTTTAATCCTAGATCATTGAGCGTTCGTTTATTGGTTTATTTTCGAATAGTTTAACGGAATAACACCGATATAAGTATAACGATTTAGATTTCAAATACTAGACGTTATTGAAAAGTAACTTCCGTAAAAGGGTTTTGCTTTACGTTCAAAAATCATTACCTCGAAAAGGAAACGAAAAATGGTACGCAGAAGAAATATCGCGGGGGAGACTCTTGACATACCGGATGAAAACGATATCGTTTTCGTAAGGCCCAAATTTTCACATCGGATTACATAAACGAGAAAACGGTCGTGCAAGAGAAAATACGAATCATTTTTCCTCCGTCCCGTTTTCTTCGAGGATATATTAAGTAAACC
The DNA here is from genome assembly GCA_038496175.1 of Ampulex compressa. NCBI lineage: Eukaryota > Metazoa > Arthropoda > Insecta > Hymenoptera > Ampulicidae > Ampulex > Ampulex compressa. Next base: position 4,237 of record JBCFXI010000742.1, read on the forward strand.
AATATACGTCTGGAAAGTGGCTGGTACGTTTAGCGTTAATTCGTGCCCTCTTTGGTCATATACACTTCCATACCTCTAACAACTCCAGAAGGGAAGCGCCGAGAAAATGAGAGAGCGGAAGAGATGAGAGTCGACAAAGAGGGAGAGAGAGGGGGGGGGGGGCAGACCGCTTCGCGAGGATGCACTCGACTGGGCCGGTAGCACGTGCAGCTGACAAAAGATCCTGCGAGACACCATGGACGTTAGCTAATCTTGTGAGCTGTCGCAACCGGAAAACCATGCGACGTAACGCCAGACGGCGTGCACCGAGCGTTCCGGTATAAAGGCTTGGCCACGTCCGATCAAAGGTTTTAGCTCCCTTGCGCACGCTAGGCGACTTCGAGCCGCCGCGCACTGGTGCGGATCGAGAAATTTAGCGACGTTTGAATCGCTAAAACGATACCACGCGCGATGCGTTTATCGTTTCAATTTTCATTTGCAACTTTTGTAGTCCGATATTAGTACGTTATTTGTTTTATATTTGAAGTCGATGTCTCGTAGGATTCAAAAATTATACAAAAACGTAACGAAATTTTGCGAGCTGAACGACTGTGCGCCGTCTTAATTAATGCCGTAACGACAGAATTTTTCTTTAATTTTGAGTATCGTCCGGAACCTAACGAGATCGCGAAATCTTGTAAAGTCGAAATACGCGGTGCAAGATTTGAATTCTCGGTGCGAAAATTACTGGAAGGATTTACAATGTAAAATGAAACACGAGGAAGGAAGATCGGCGCGCAAAATAATGCAATTTCTGACTTTACTTCGGTAAGGTATAAGGAAAATACGACTCCCATCGGATTCTCATCGAACGGATGGATATATATCGTAAAAGATACACGTACGTTTTATGAAGCCGTCAAACCGTCGTCGTCTTTCCATCGCCATTGATTCGCACGCGTAGAATTCGGAGAAGAAAGATCTTCGACAAGGTTGCGCATCTTGCCAGCGACGCCGAATCTAAATCGCTTCATTCGATACCGTCGTACGACCGCGTCGTTTCTAAGCGGCTAATTACAGAAGGGTAAATCTGAATTACAAGAAACAAACACCTGAATTACAGAAGGGTAAACGTAATTCGTAAAGAGGTCAAGGCGATCCGCGAGGGGAAGAAATTTGATTTACAGGATGGCGAATTTCGGGAGCAAGACCCGCATCTTCCCGAACAAACGTCCGTAAATCGTGGCCCCGTAAATAAGGTCAGAATCTGTCCGATGTAACGGCGAAGAAACTCGCGCGCCTGATAGCCGACTCGCAACGGACGATGGACGTAAGGAACGCCAGGTACGTAAAGTGTAAATTATGCCGGTCTCTAACCAAGATAAATACCTCGTAGCCGGGGTGGGGCTGAGGTTTGCTCCCTGTAAAAGTTACATGGGCCAGCACGTACCGCCTAGGATACAGGTGGATGCCGGTAGACGGCCTCGAGGAAGAGCGCTCTTAGCTTCCTTCCCGCGTCTCGTCCGTGAGATTTACCCGACCGCTGAATTTCAGCTCCATTTTGCGGCCCACGTCGGCTATCAACCGAGATATACACGTACGGTCAAACCGCCGCGCATCGTTTTTCCCCCCTCGTCCCACGCCTCGCCGAAAAACCTTCCACGACTCTCGGGACGGATGGACTTCTCGAGCCACCTTCCTCGTCGAGGGATTCTGCGGAGGTACGAATCGTAAAAGCCGCAAAGGTGGCCGAGTCGAAACGATTTCGCGCGTTCGAGGGCTCGCGACACTCGGAATTTCTATACGCTTCGCACCTTTTCTTATTCTCGATCGAATAACGCGAACGAAGCGGTCGTCCGCCTCTGAAACTGCGTTTGTCGCGACGATTCTTACCATCGATTATTTCCATCCCACGCTCCTGTCGCCGGGATTCTCATCGATCTTATCATCGGCAGCCCCACCCGCTGCTTCCAATTACTATAAACGACGGGGCGAGTTTTACGCGATCGACGAAATTCAAATCTCGATCGTCCTCGTAGAACTCTCTGTCCGCCGCAGCCGCCTTGGCTTCTGCCTGGAAATGCGATTGCTCCTGGCCGTCTCCTGGCGTGCTTTACGAGGAGCGGCTTTTATCGCGGCGCTTCCTCCGGGAAGGACCTGCCCGATTTTCCTCCCACGGCCCAAGGATCGCGGACGTCTTAGGCGGCGTACGCGATGGCGGGGGCGGTGCGTTCGCGGCGGTATGAATATTGATTAGATCGATGGGCGATTCGGACGAGCGCTCGTCGGCGGCCGAGTGGAAGTTTAGATAACCTGGGAGGCCGTTTGCCGGGACGAGGGATCGAGCCTTCGCGAAGGAGCACCGGTGTGCGATAGTCGGACGAATGGCGGCCCGTGATTTTCCGGCCGCGGCTCCTTGGACGCGCGAATTATCGAACCGAACGAAACTACTGGTCAGGCAGTTTTTACACCGATACTTCCGAACCGTTTAAAATGATTTTATATACTTTTTAACGCCATAACCAACGAAGAGGTCTATATCTCGTTTTCTATCTATTTTATCGACATTCTTGAAAGTCTTGACGACGTGTCTCGACGATGTGCTTGCGTTCGAACGCCAGGATCGGAATCTTGAATTTGACGTGAGAGAGTTTTGGGTAAATCGTGCCCCCGTTATACGTGGGTAAGTGCAAATTACGACCGGATCGTTTTAATTGCTGCGGCTTCTGTTGCGTTATCGGCCTATATTTGTGTATAAACATCGTGCGTATAACGGATCCTCGAGGATAAATAATTTTCTCCGCGTTTCAGGTTTGCGGTGAAACTTTCCAGAGCGAAATTCGGTGAACGTAGGAAATAAACTGTTTCCCCCGAAAGCTCGAGGGATTAACGCCCCATTCGACGAGCCCGCGTTTCCCCTAAAAACAAAAACGGACAAAGAAAGATCGCGGAAGATTCATTTTTTTTTTTCGGGTCATTCGCGAATCGGTTCGTTTTGGCGGCGAAGACAATAAATCCTGATTTTGGTCGTTGCCCCGATTGAAAACGCGGCGAGTTAGCGATTCGCCGGAGGCAAAATCAATCGACGGCCTGTCACGGGGAAACTCTCGACGAAGGACTTTATAAAAACTAGGAAAGTGCTCGAAACGTAATCGTCTTTATCCTCGTTCTTTCCTGCTCCAGAAAAAATCCACGACGATTTGGATTATTTTTAATAACACTGGGTCCGCGCAGTGAATTCTGATCCATTTCGAATTTCGCGAGGAGTTGCGGCAATCGTGTACGCTTTTCTGCTACTATTTATGCTGACCTTTAATCATTCTACCAGACAAATACGCGTACCAATTCATTTTCTTTTAAAATCTTCTAATTTCAAAGTTCTCGGCGCGATATACCTATCTCCGTGGAGCGAGTCAATGTGCTTCGAAAGCAATCGGATATTACAGGACCAAATGTGGAGTGGATGCGATTCACGAAATGACGTATAAGTATATATAAATATATAATAAAATCTAAGTATATCCGATATAAATATATAATATCGCATGATTTAAATGAAACGTTAATAGAGCATTATTTTTAAATAAAATAGGACGTTCTTCAAAAAGAAGGAGAAATTTGTTTATGCGTCAAAGTGACCCGTGTCCTTAGAGATAGGTATACCAAAAACGTCCGTAAACATATCGTTAAGCTCGAAAGGACCAGTCGATCATTCGCCACGCAATAACGTGAGAACGTGGCATAAGGCGATTCCCCTCCTATCGTGCAAACCACGGGAACAATAAATATTCGGCTCTGTCCATTTCTCATGTGTAGCGCGAGCACGCGAGCGTGCTCCATGCTTCCCAAGTTTTTAATAATCCTTACAGAGGGAAAAGCAGAGCACTGTCGGGCTTTGAAATCTCACTTAACCGTAATTATCGAGAAATTAGTCGAAAGAGATTCAGCGACAGTCGATGGAGACTCGGGCATGTGCAAAAATAGAATAAGATTATTCGATATCATTTTAGAGAAAGGTAGCACCCGAGAACCAAGGATCGCGCGTTGATCTCGCATATTCGTGATTATCGGAAAATTAGTGGAAAATGCTTATATCTATCGATGGAAATACGAATCCACGTTTGAAGCATCGATAGTGATTAAAGTGTAGATAATTATGACGGCAGAAACTCGCATATAGAGTCTAAGTACGTCCTCTTACTCGTCCACGATCCTCGGGAAAATAGTGGATAATCGATAGAAATCTGCAGATACGCTAGAAATAAAGTAAAATTTTTAGAAACGATTTTTTATAAACGTGAGAGATACCCATAGGCACCATACTTCGTGAAAAGAAAGTAGAAACAACCTCCTAACATTTATACTATGTTTCGCTGGATTTTAAAATCGATGTATGGCCAAAACGATAACGGTATGTTTTGTATTTCCAGCAACGGAAATTCAAGTTTCAATGAAAATACGCGGAGAACTTCGTTCATCGAACACGATGATTCACGAATGCGATATAAATCGGTTCGTTAATCGTACGTAGCGCAATGCCGCTGTGAGAATTTACAATCGACAATGCCGTAAGAATGGGGGAAATAATAACACATTATCGTTATCGTTTCGTCGAATGCTCCACCGGAATCAATGCTTTTCCCAGTGGGAAATTATTGATATGCTTTCCAGTTTCGTTGATCATCGAGTTACGAGATGTTCCATACCCTGGGTTTTGGTCACTTTTCACGGATCGTGTACCTTTTTAGCCTCGCTAACATGCGCGCTTTAATACGAACCATCGTTTCGTTGCCGACGACGAAGGCAAGTGCGAGTAAATAATTCGAATGGACGAGGCTGGAAACGGTGGTACTTGGCTGTTAGATCGGAAAATAAATTTTGTGCTTTCAGAAAAAATGTTTTAAACGATCAGCTACGAGCATTACGCATTTTTAAAAAATACGCATCAATATGCAACGTCTCATATTCCGATGTGATCGATAAAGCGAAAGTCTTCCATGTCGTTGCACCGAATCGAACGAAGCTTTAAATTTATAATATTTTCCCACGCTTCTGGATAGAAAAAAAGACGTACTAACTGGGTTCATGGGAAGTGAAAATATTTACGAAAAATGTTAAATAAAATATAGGTACTCGTTTACACAAATCCATTTGCAATTCATAATAAAATGATTTCCAGGAATATAGATTTTGCATCGATATGCACAACGTTGACGTAACGCGTGGTTCAAAACAGTTTGTTTTTCGAAATTTTGCGAGCCAGTTCGCAAGAAAGCTATCGTTTCTTAGAAGCAAATACATACGAACAATTCGCTGACCGCTCGGTGTCTCGTATGGTTTTAAATAGCTTTAAATAACCGGAGAAATTTCTTACGATAATATCGGATTTAAAAACTTGCTCGGAAAATGCTACATAAATAACAGTTTCTATTTCGGTCTTAGCGGTACACGAAATGTATTTTCTATTCCGACCGGTCCGTGGGTGTGAAAACGTTGAAAACCACTGACGTAAAACGTGCGAGGAAAGCCGATCCGTACGATGTTCGGTATCATAAGGATCACGTATCTTCGAGACGGTTTTTACACGGTCGAAAGGCGCCCCTTTGTCGCCGATAGCAAAGAGAAACTCGACACAGTCCGCTAAGAACATCCGTGGAAACAGAATTTTACAGGTATCTCAGCGTGCAATGTTTTCCCAACCGGAAAATAATGGAAAAACCTCACGCGATGTTTTCAAACCATACAAACCCAAAACAAAAAAAATGATTAAGACTCGACGCAACACAATTCGCGCGTCAGGGGAGATAGTTTTATTTCGAGAAGATTTCGAGCAATAAACCTCAAAGATCCTAAAGTCGTCGCTCAGGATTTTCTCATTTGAACGCGTCGAATTCTCCACGGAGTTTCTCTCCGACAAAGAACGGTTAATCGCGAGTGAATTAATCGTGAAAATCGGCAGTGAGGCTCGCCCTGTCGAAAGTCCCGCCGCAGCTGAAATATAACCCCGAGAAACGAAGTACGAGAGAGTAACAACCCCTGCGCGGCGTTTCGCAACGGATGGTTTGCGTAGCGCTTAGTTAATTATGCAAAATGCGGCCAGGAAACAGGTCTGGAGGGCCCTCGTTTATGGAAAAATAACGAAACGCGGCCGCCGCGATAACGTTTCACCCTCGCTCTGCGCGCGCTTCCGTCCGGTTAATTCGCCGTTTCCACGCTTAGTTAATCCTCCATGGCCGGCATTTCTTTTGGATTTTGGACCACCGACGATACCGATCTTCGTTTATGCGTCATTACACGTTTGGATCTCTCGGGATTTTATGGGATACCACTGTTATTTTAGATTTTGAAAGTCCGTCCGACAGAGTTTTTGCCGACAGTGAACCAAGCTCAAAGTACCCGTGAGAAAAGAAGTTCCTCTTGTACGTCGATCAACGAGACCCGCATTCCTTCCAAACGCCAACTTTCCAGTTTAGAGCAGTACGTCCGATTGCGAGTTTAAAAGTTCCTTCTCGGATCCATCGGATTTCGTTCCATCGGATCTTTTTGCTCAAGGCCAAATAATGATCGTTCATAACTTTCCCCCATAACAATAGTACATCGAGACTGATTCGTCTCGATTCGAGAGTTCTGTCGACTTTTAAGTTCCAGTGTATATGTAGCAGAACGAAAAAGAGAGACAGAAACGAACGCATCTAAAAATGGTCGACTCGCGTAAATGCGCGCGAACATACGAACGATCGAAAAAAAACTATTTCTAGCGAAGGTGCCAAAAGACACCTGAGATTTCCGCATAAAATTATTATCATGCGCGTAATCGTTCTTCCTCGATCAAATTTTTGGTATTTCCTATAATAGTTGTAAAATACGTACGCGCGAAACCGTGCTAGAAATCGCGACAAAATAATACAAGCGGGATAAAAATCAGTCGCGCCTCCGACCTCCGCCTCTCCTACATCTAATAACGTGTACTGGGCGAAAAACCGTTGGCAATCGTCGTGCAAGGTCGATCGAGGAAACGAAATAAGAGGACGTTCGCGGTCGCGAAGCCTCGATTCTGGCACCGTGCTGCCACTTTTTTCCCGGAGCCAAGGGCTTCCCAGGGCACTAGCCTCCTGGACTCGAGCATCACGGCTCGGGACGGTCGCCAAGCGAGGGCAGGCGCCGAATACGAATCAGCTCGACAAATTAGGTCGCTCCTGAAGGATTCTCTCCTCCGCGCTGTCCGCGGCAGGACGTGTCCCGCGTCCGCGCCTCGCTCGATTGCGCCTCCATTCTCCTCGTGACTCGAATCGAACGTCTTGATTCCTGGCGCCTCGCATCCCGAAAGGGGGATGGACCCTTCGCCACTCCGCCACGGCTAATGCAGACGCGTCCTAAATATGGAGCGCTACCTGCGAGCTCTTCGTGAGCGTTCTTCTCGAATTTTCGCTGCGACGAGACGCGAGGACGTGGATGGGGACGTAATGTCTATCTACGAGGATCGATGATTCGATCGATTGACTCTTCGTTTTGGTTAGATGTGGTTGTTGAAGTTTTAAATATCTCGATATATCGATTAATGGATTTATAGCGGGTTGACAGAATCACTCGTACGTGGCTTTTTGCGTATTACGCCGATGTACTTCGGAGGCTCGGTCTCCTCGAGCGATCGTCGACGACGAAACTAAGTTCGGCGATTGTTAACACAGAGAGGGGATCTCGTTAGAAAGTTTTGCCCGTAATTATTTTCCTTGCCGAATAAAATGGAAAAAACTTTTTAAAAAAAGTCTGCCCCGTTTTGAAGGAGATATCTTACGATGGTCGTTATGAATCTTTTTTAGGCGAACGCGTTTTCCAGGCTTTATCGTGACCTACTTTTCATGCGAAACTCCGTGTCTTTGCTTAGACGAGTGCGGAGCTCGTTTCAAGAAGAATCCGCTGACGTATAACGCTGATCTTTTAAAATGCTCCAAGGTCCGTATAAAAAACTAAGGTTGCCTTAAAATCTCAGAAGCCCGTTCGTGTTTTCCCAGGAAAAAAAGTAAACCGGAAATTATTCGTCCATTCGATCGAATTTCGTAGCAATCCGAAGAGACGAGCCTCGCGCTTAATTAGCCACCGAAATTTCATCAGATTTGAGGGGACGATAGAATCGGATCGGTCGCCAATTTCGAACGTTCTTAGAGGTAATCTGGGTAGACCCGCTTCTCCTGAATAAGACATTTATGATAATGTTCGCCCGGCACTAGGTTTGTGGAAAATTTAGCAACACCCCGGAGAGAAATTTCGCCGCATTTTAGCCGGCTCTCTCTTTCTCTCTTTCTCTCCCTCGCTCGCTCGCTCACTCGATCGCACGATTACTCGCTTACCCATTCGCTCGATCGCTCGTCGAGTCGCTCACTCGCACCAGCGCTTACAACACACTCGCCGACTCGATCGCTCGCTCACTCGCTCGCTCATACTCTTTCTCCTGGTGAGTAAACGCGTCTTTCCTCCTGCGGACTCCCTTTCCCCAGGGTGGCAATAGGAAATGAGGTTTATTTGGGTCAAACCATGGCGGAGCTCTGGCAGTGGCCCTCGCAGAGGATCCCTTTCTTCCCTTTGCCCCTCGCGCCTCCCTAGACAGCGGCAGATGCAATGTGCCGGGACCGAAACTAATTTCAACTCCATTCGATCCATCCATAGGACTGCCGTTGGATTTTCCAATGCGGCGTATACGTGGCGTGGAAAGGCGAACTCGCGATTCCATTGTTCCTAAATCGTTTTAATTTCAATCGTCAAAAGCTATTTCGCAAGTCCATTCGATTCGTGTCTTGGAAAATACGTATCCTTTCGCGATTCGATGAAAGTTATTTCTCTTAACTTTACTTTTTGTTTAGGCGTTTAAGAATATTGAACTAAGAGGAGGGGACGTGGTCTTTACCTTACCGTCAAAGGGATCCGTGGAACAAAAAACCGTGTTACGGATCGTTAAACCTTATGTAGTCAACCGTGCACCCGCATAGCTATTCCGACATTCCGCTCATTGGTTTTTACGCGTTCTTCTCAAAATATCGCAACGTCGCTCTGATTTCCCACTCTTTGTACGCCTTTATCTTTGTTCGTGTTTACACATTAAACGTATATAATGTCGAATATTATGGCGCTCATTTAAGATCCGTGCGATGTTGGGCAATAGCATTAAAATCAGTGCGTAAAAGAGTGGGAGAAGAAAAAAAGAGGAGAGTCACTTATGATTTACGTTATCCTTAACGCGTGACCTTTCGGTAGAGTGCACACTGCCGTTTCTCTAATAAAACTCGATTCGGTGCTCCCGACTCGTGTCCAAGTTGTCACGGTGTCAAACTCGCAAAGTCACCGAACAGCCGTGGAAATTTCGGTTGCCCGCGCAGGGGTTAAGAATAATACCGCTCTTCTCCCCCCTTCGCGGAGGAAAAACGAGCTCGTAGCTGGACAAATTCGCGTTAAACGGCCGAAAGTCAATACGAACGTGATTCGAGAGTCGAAGCCGACGTGGATCGAATCCTGTTAGCAGGAGAGTGCGGAGCGCGGTAGCGGTACGTGTTCTGGCTCGATTTGTCGGACGCGAGGGGACACGAGAGCGAGGATTACAGACGTAACGTTGCACCCAGCCGCAACTGCTTTTCTCCTCTGGCCCGAATCGCGCACTGGCCAACCAACCGTTCGCCCCTCCCGCTCGTCAAAGGGCCCTCGAAAAAACCGACCAAGTGCCTCCGAACCTCCTGCACCTTGCTCGGACATCACCGATGTATCTTACGAGCGGAGCCTGGCGTAGAGTTTTGGCGACTCACGAGCTGGAGTTTCTTCGAGGAAAAATGCGAAAGGATCGCTTATATTACAGTACTGTGTATGAGCGATCCAGCATTACTACTTACTTTTGAAAAATTTCATCAAAGTCCGAACGAATCTCGGTACCCGAAAATGTCTAGCGTCGAATCTAGAATGATTTCAGTTGCATGTCACGGTTGATAATCCGGAGCAATGGATTCGAACGAGCAAACGTATGAATAATGAGCGGCTAAAGAGCGAGTACGCTTCTTCGGGACAGTCTGCATTATCCAGAGCGTTTACCTAGGAGCGTTCACGTTCGCTCCATCCATCCCGTTCCTCGTCGTTCCTCTTCCGCTCGATCTTCGACGCGAAGCGAAAAGAATCTATTGCAGCGGGTCGCGGCTAGAGGCAGCACGTGCGATCGCGTTTTTTTCCACGCTGGTCTTGGTTTCCCGAATAAAAAGCCCGGAATAACCGGATGAACGTTCCCAGCGAAATCCCCTCTGTCGTTCTACACGAAAACTCACTTATCGGACGCCATCGGCGAGTTTGGCGAGACATTCGGCATTCCAGGCGCAAAAGCATCGGGAGTCGAGCACCGGGTCCAATCAAGTGTCCGTGCTCGTCATCGATGCGCTCGGAATCCCGTTACCGTTTAACCCTTTCGCTACCGACGACGGGGATACTCGTCATCCGTGCGCGAACTCGTCGATAGCGACGCTCGATGTACGCGCAAAAAACCCTGAGCGCCGTTGGCACGACACTGCATCGCTTTGTTCGAATGGATGTTTGGAAATTAGCCCTCGAGTAGCGGTAAATAGTTCCTGTAATTTCCCTGCAGGAAGCGCTCCACCGCTCTCCTAACGAATTATTTTTTATTTCGCAATTCTCGATATTAGACAATGTTTATAAGTAAGTTTCATCGGTTTATCGGTCCCTGGAAACGTGGAAACGGTCAAAACGAACGCGTCTAAATTGATCGTCTAAAAATATCAATTCTAATAAATATATTCCTTAATGTATCATTGTTCAACGGCACTTGCGCAAAGCGTAAAAAAACGCTGTAAACGAAGAATACGCGGTAACTACGAATATTACTCCCGATACTTATTCAGCGACGAGCAAACATCGATCGATATATTTTCAGAATGTATGGGGTTTCGAACTTCGATGTATGATTCTACGAACCGTCGCGTAAACGATGAACGTTTATCTCTTTCTTGCCAAAAATTGTTTGGAAGTGTTCAGGAATGCCCTTAATTTTATTAATAGGAACCCTATTAATTTAGGGCACCGACCGCTGAGGTCATTTGGCCCAGAACCTACCCTTTAAGGTGGGTTCTGAATCAGCAGAGTTACGGTATATATATCGCATGGAAAAAGGAGAGGTGATGGGCTGGATAGCGTATACTTTTCGAGGAGTATACTCGGGCACGTCAGGGTAGTGGTTAAAGCTTTTTCGACGTTATACCGTGTCGCCGGTCACGAAAGTGCGTGGGTGTGCCCGATTAAATAACCCGCTTTATACACGATCGCGGGGAGAAAGCGCCCCCGGCAGGATAAGGATAAGAGGATAAGGGAAGTTTAACATAAGCGATAAGCGCGCGTTAACCCATTTCTTCCCGGGGTAAATTGAGAAAATCCCACGAACTCGTAGATTGCGAGTAATATTCGAAAAATGATAAAAGCGAACGACGAGACTGAAAATAAAGAAAAAGAGTATTTGGGTACCGTATAACGATTATATAACGACAGGATACGGCGATTGAGATACTCGGCGAAGAATAAATATTCTCATCGAAGTTGCATCCGTATTAAAACGTACATCGTGGACGATCGTAATTCGCAACCGCGGGATTTAATTAATGACGTTTGACGATCTAAAATCGGTTAAACCGGAAAAGCATTTCGGATTAAAGTCTATTTACGTTCGATACCTGTGCTTTCCGAAAGGATCAAAATAAAATGTTCTATTCGTGGTCGATGGAAAATATTCAAACCACCTTGTAGACTCGTTCAAGGGCCTGAAACCTGGCTCGTAAACCTTCCACGAAACCAGCTCCGCGATATTTCTTATTTACGAATAGGCTTGAAAATTTAACGTAGGCAGAAATAACTACTTGTCGAAGGCCAGATATAAATCGATCTTCCCGTACGCCGGTCATAAACCTACCCTGCTGCACCCACGAAACTCCATTGCCTTTTAAAGCTCCTGTAAAAAATTCGCGATAAGGAAAATCGTAAAGGAAAACATCGAGTCGTTTACCGCTTAGAGGATTACGTTGATTCTCCAAGGTGTACGGATAATCCTGCACGAAGAATCGCTACGTTTATTCTTATACCAAAACGATATGTCCGTATTATTGGTTCTTAATCGGTATTTAGGATCAATTTTTTTTTTCTTAACGACGTATAACGATCGGAAAGATTTCGGGATCGGTGCACTTATATGCATACGCGGCGAATTCGTCATCTTTTCGCACCAAATTTTCTACCAAAATATTACTCGGATTAAAATTGATCGTAAATATATGACTATACTTCATGGCTGTTCTCGACTATTTTACGACCGTGACTATATATTACCGATACCCGCACCTATAAAAAATAATTACGATGAATTCCGCTGGCAAACTATAAATATAACTTTTTCGTATTACGAGGGACACAAGATGTATGAAATCAACGTTCGTTGCACCATACTGGTGTCACATTGCCGAGTAACGTAACGGCGTCAGAAACGTACGTATAACGAAGGAAATAATATAAGAAGATTTACCGCTCGTAACACGCCTTGGTAACGTACGCGTCGTATATATTTTTAACGCGTTCACCGTCAAAAACGAGATATCTCGTCGTTCTTTTCTCTCAAAGGATTACAAATTTCGCTGGAAAACAATATCAACGGCTAATATTGAATTAAAAGAAATTTTTCTATTTTTTTAAAACAAAGTTTCTCTTTGCCATCCAGGATGCAATGCCTTTCATTTTTCTGGCAGTAAACCTGTTAATATTCAATTTCCCCCAAGGCCTGTAAACCCGTTAAAATTTAATATTCCGCCAAGGCCATCCCGGCAAGAGAAGCAGAATTTTGAAAATCGACCTCCTTCCGATCTTTCTTTCCCGCGTATTTTTCAGATTCACACCTTAGATTCCGATCGCAAGAACGTTCTCGTCGAGGGTAAAAACAGGGAATCGAGGAGCAGGCGTTTTGGCGATGGATCTTCGGCATGGAATTTCGTTGGGGCGTGTAAATCATGGGGATTCGAATAAATCACGTATTATTTCGTTGAACCAGCAGAGTTGGAGGGAGGCAGGGGGAGGGGCGGAGGGGCGGAGGGGCGGAGATGTACAGCCTGCGCTAACTCGCCGCAAAATCCGGGTTCTGCGTTACACGGTCACCCACCGGTGCTCGTTTGACGAGGAGAGAGTAGAGATGGGATCAAGTTCAATATGTACTTACGAGTCCGAGTTAATTTTAGCCTCCAAGTTTCGTTCCATCGGATTTGGAATAGCATTCAAAGGCAATGACGTTTCGATTATTCTACTAGCAATGTGTTTGAACCGCGTAATCCGTATCGAGACCCTGGATGAGCACCTGCGGGGTGTCAATTCGCGGACGGTAGTAAGTATTTTGGCGTTAAAATAAATCGTTTCCAGGTGTTATTCGAATTTTGGATATACGCGTTATACGTTAAAATTGGAATAATTTGGGAACGATATTGTTTTAAAAGTAATACGCTTCTGTAATAACAACGTTTATCGGTCCACGATTAAACCGTGCGCAAGCGGTACCTATCCTATTCGTTTTAGAATTGGCAAAGAGTCGATGTTTTCGAAGAACGTGGAATTTCTGATAAAGCACTCGTAAAAGTTTCCAACGTACTTGATCAATGTGCGAATCTACTTCGGAGTATTACTTTCGTTTCTCGAATAACACGCGAAGGGTCGGAATACGAAGGGCGATGCGGAAGTCGCGTAACTCATATATGCATTATTTCGAACAGGATGTTTGTTCCCCGTTCGGAAAGCGAATGAAAAATATAAAACTAAATGCGATGATTATAACGAACTCGCATACGATATTGCAAACGCGAACAGAATTTCCTATATATTAAAAAATGCCATGCATGGAAAACATGGTATTCTCATTTTATATTATATTACAATATTGTATATTCGCATAAAGAATCCTCACCACACTCGTTCTACAGAGCCTGAAAATTTTTTAAAGCGCACGTTTAATTTTGTTATTTTTCACGCTCCTTTTTCACGTAGGAAAGTTCTTGCGCAAAATAACGAAGAATATACGTGATCCAATCGAGGAAACCGGTTTCTTAAATCGAACCGTCGACGCTGTTTGGAAAATATTTCTTTCGCCTAAACACATAGCATTTCAGTGTATTTTATTAGACTCGTGTACGAGATAATGTGCCAAGTCTGATCTCGATCGTTTCTGCTCAAAACCACGTACGCACGCGCGATTTATCGCGGTACTTTTTTGAGCGGTCGTTCTCCAACTTACGAAGAAGAGTAACTCGTGCGACGAAAGCTCGAGCCCATTTGCGAAGTACTCGATCCCAACGCTAGAAGGGACGTTGCAGAGCCAGCCGATCGCATGTGGCCACGCACGTGCGTGCACCGCGGTGGTTTACCCTGGCTGTCGGTCTACCGAAAGAGGAAAACCTCACCCGTCGCCAAACCCCAAATATTTCACCGCCCTTTAACCCATTCGAGGCCGATGACGCACCCGGTGCATCGGCTAATAGCGGCACCAATTTAATCTCGTGCGATCGGGACGCATTTTATCTTATCCGCTACTCGATTTACGTTGCGGCATATACTTCGGTCGTTCTTCGAAAGCCATGACGACGATGGAAAGGATTTTTAAGAAACGCATGCCTAATAGTCGGGAATAGAAAGATAGCGGTTAATTTATTCGATTCACGCGTACGACCGTTCCAAAAAATTTGTGCCATAATTACATCGACTCACCCGAGGCACCGCCTGCTAAGGTCGTTTGGCCTAGGGCCCACTGTATAAGACGGATATCGAAACCACCAGAGCTACGGTATACAAATCGCATGGAAGAACCAAAGGTAATGGGGGTGGGATTCGACGAACCCGGGTCTCCCGCGTGGGAGTCCGAGCCTCTAACCACTACACCGCCATAGCTCGGTGAATATATATTTTTTCTCTCCCCCTTTTGTCCTAGTACCATAACGCAGAACTTGAACGAATCGAAGGTAACGGAGCAAGAAGGAAAATCCGCCTCTCCGTCGTCTACTCCTTCTACATCGAGGACAGAGAGAGATGCTTTCGGTCGATCGAAGAACCTTTGGTCGTCGGTCGGCCGCCATCCGCGCGGCCAAATCGACGAGGGCGCCTCGTCCTGACAATGGCGATTAACCGAATAATTATTCGGTTAAACGAGCAGCGGGCCACGGCGCAGGGCGGGAGAAGAGTTGGCCGACGGGCGGGATTAATGAATCGGCCGTGATCGATATCGTCATTATCGGTGCGGATATCCTGTCACCGGCCGGCGCTTCTCTAATGCCGTGTATCGGATAATGGCTCTTCCACCTTGCTCGCGATAATCGCTCATTAACACGATCGCCGATTTCGCGGCCAGCGGGCCAATTTTCTTATCGGCGATGCACAGTAACGGGGATCGAAACAAAATTTATTAAGCGGGCGAACAAACGAATAAAGCGTGAAAAATAAGTTGAACGAGAGGAGTGAGTGATTTGTGCGGTCTCGGCGAGCATCCCATCCACTTTTTCCTTCGTTCTCCATCCGGTCTCTGTGGCTCTGTGTTACGATTTTTTGTTCGTAATTCATTGTACCGTTCGCTCTTTGTGTTTTTAAATCGATAAACTTACAAATTTGCCGTGTGCGTATGGAGTCTTTCTTGTTTTTGCAATTCGACCCACGGTGAGTCGATGATCGGCGGTAAAAACACGTTGAATACCGCTGCTCTTTGCTCGGAACGTGGAGGACGGATCGCGCATTTTTAAAACTTTTATCTGGGATTTGTTCGAACGAATACAACATGGAAAATAAGTTGAGTTAAAATTTTGTACAAAAAAACTCCTCGAATTTACGATACCGTGCTTTCCAATATCTTTCGTCCTTTATTTGCTTCGCGCGAATAGTTAAATGAATTTATTTTCTGCTTTCTTCATCTTTGTTTGGACAAATAACGTGTTTAGATACCTGGAGTGTTCAAAATTTTCAATGCGGTACCTCGATCGATACTAAAATAACCGTCGCCTATTCGATAATACCTGTATAATAATCAAAAGCACGATTTGACTGCTCTTTCGAAATCCCGCTTTATTCTCAAGTCCAATCAACGAACCAAGAGACGATAAACGAACCGAGTGAGCGTTGTACCATTACAAGGGACATTCCTGGAAACAGAGAAGAAATGCTTTCGAGTCGACATCGGGCTTTTCACACGGGCGTTCTATTACAGCGATAAGTTTCCCACTTTCGCCCCAATATCGAGAATTTGATCCTCCTAAGCGAGTGGTCCTACGAGAAATTCCCGTCCGTATTTCAGTGCAAACACCGAGGAGGGTGCGAGAAATAGTTGTCAAACAAAGCCATGGATCTTCGCTCTCGATCCGAGAGATTGCAACGTGTGGAACATTCTCCCACAACTCGCTGGAGAACTTACCGGGAGAATGTTAATGACGATACTCTTTTTCGCCGGTTTCACCCAAAACTTCCCAGTCCAAGAATTCAGCCGCGTTTCTCATTCTCTCGCCTATAGCGCGAATTTGATCCTCTCGAAACGGTAGTCGCGTAAAATAACGAACGTTCCATTAAAGGAAACACGATGCGCAATGCGCTTCAACGAATTTCGTCAATTTTAGAGAGAGTTAACGGTAACGATCCAGATCCAGCAAGAGCCTTCGGACCGCAGAATCGCGCGGCAAACCCTCGATTTTCTCCAATAGCACGAATTTGATTCGCTCAAAGAAAGTCGTTAAGCGGCAAAAGGTTTTTGGCTCTCCATTCATAAAAGCGGAACGTGCAGCGTCCTTCGACGATCGATTCAAAGCACGGCGAAAAAACCTTAATGCCAACAATCTCTTTAACCAATTCCATCGAGAAACTCGAGACCCAAGAATCAAGCAATAAGTCGTCCATTTCTCCAATATTGAGCACGAGTTAAGCAATAAAACCCTCGTGCCGAGGAAGAAACCCGAGCATCGAGCAATAAAACTTTAATATCGAGAATTCCGTCTTCCTAAAAAAAACTTCTCGAACAAGAAAGCCGGGAGAGGACGACGCGCGCCATTGGCCTAGGCGTGCCATCCGCGCATTAGACACGGATAGTAACTCCGGACAGCGCGTATAACAAATAGGGCAATAAAGGGGGGGAAGAGAACGAACAAGCGCAATTCGTCAAAGGCGCGCGGAAGGCCGACGTCGCGCACACCGGCGAATTTTTCCAAAATCACGGCGCACATCGACTCCTATTTCCAAGCTCGTCCATCGAGCGGGATAAAGCGCGGACCCCTTTTTCAAAATAAAGATGAACGGTCGCGAGGAAAGTTTCGATCGAAATTAGCCGCGGTCTTACGAGATATCGCCATTCCTGTACCGCCTCCCAATTTTACCGATCTCAGTGACGACAGGAGAAGCAGCGTCCGCTGCTGTCCCTTTTCCATCGCGCGTCGCGTCAACCACGCTGTCCTAACGAAACGCGGAGCTCGAAACCCAATCGATATCGAATTACGTCGCTCGTCATCCCAGCGTTATATACGTAGCGTTAACTCTTACGGAGAAGACGTCCCGGGGCGCGTACGGGTGGTCGTCCGTCCGTCGACGCGCGGCATTTCGAGCGGCCGTCGGCTATTCACCGGAGACCGGTTTCTCAGAGCGTATGGCAAAAACAGGCGGCGATCAATTATCCTTCGAAGTTTTCCGGTTGTGGCCAACCGAGCGCCGAGTGGATTAAGCGATCGCTCGAGGATCGGCCCTGGCTTAAGGCGGGTAGGTGCGGCGGGAAGAAGATCCATCCTCCTCCCTTTTCTCCCCTTTTCTCGCCCCTTCCCTCTGCCCCTTGCCCTGCCCCTCGCCTTACTTACCGCACTCTGGCCTTCCCGTCTCTCGCACGGAGGACGTCTCGCGAGAACGAGCACGGCCTGGAACTTCGATTCGAGGACCTGGGGCTTAATCGAGTGGAGTTAATTTTGCGAAAGTTCGAGCCTGCACCCTGCTCGCGGACAGGGAGGAAGGGCGCTCCTGGACGTGGAGGAGGGTGAAATAAGAAGGGGCGAAAGAAAAGCCCGAAGAGCGTAGCGCGCTAACTTATGCTTCGTGGTTACATCGGGTCCACCCAGCGAGCGAGGTAAAGGTATCCGTAGTTGACCGGTTAAGAGAATTTTCCACGCTCCGTTGTTGAAGAGCGAGAGTCGATGCCCGAAGATGATATCCGTTATCCGATATCCACTCTTAGATTCCGTTACGAGATCGATATTTAAAATAAATTGTTATAAAAATTTTAAAGACGTATTTAAAAAATCGATCGTCGCTTCGAAAGTTGACCCTTCTTAAAAATGAGAAAACCAGCGATCGACCCTCCGTTCGTTAGGGGTTGATTACTCGTACTTGAAGGGGAGTGGAAACGATAACGTTGTCGATCTTTTTATCGTCGTTTACTTTCAACCGCACAGCCGTGACCGATAGAAACATTAAGGAAATAGCGATATAGTGGTATATCCCTTACCTCGATAAATTTAGTCGTCCCTCGTTATCGCGTATAGTTCGCGTTACGCGCAATTGCCTTGAAATCCGCCCGATAAATGTTTTGGCGCGACAGTTGCATATTTTCAAGCGAGCGTTACTTATGCGAGCGTAAGTTTCAAGCGAGCGTCTGATTTTTTACGTTTTTCTAAAAGTCGATTAACGCGGCTTTTTCGATACGGTTTGGAAGGAGGACAATGCCGTCATACAGTCGAGCAAAAATTTATCGCACCTGCTCGAAAAGATTTTTTATTTCGGGTAGACACCGTGACTTAACCCTTTCGCCCTTATGGACAGAGATTCTACGCACAGCGGAAAAACTCGGCATGGATCGTGGACGGAGAACCTCCGCGACCCGTTTACTTTGACATTTTAATTTTTCTAAAACGTGCACCGCTGTAATGTATCTCAAAACACGGGTTGAAACACAGGACCACATTTGCGCATGCGATACAGAGAATTCGTGCTTCCCGTTTCAGAGGATTTGAATGGCTGCCAGCGAATGGGTTAAAAACCTCGCACGTCGCGTACATACCTGGTGGAATAACACGTCGAGTCAGACTCGACACTGGATTCGAAAGGGTCGATATCGGGAGGTACGGGGTAAGAGAGAAAAAGCGCGCGCGAAAAGAAGAGTGAGAGAGAGAGAGTGAGAGAGAGAGAGAGAGAGAGGTGGGAGGGGGAGAAAAAGGCAGGAGGGGGATTTTCACGAAGATCTCCAGAGAGCGGGTGGAAATCGTTGGGTGCATTAATGAAATTCAGTCACGGCTCGGCCGCGGCGAGAAACCGGCCTGGCACAGATTAATTCCCGTCCCTCCTTCGGTGTCTAAAACTCGAGCAGGCCGTTTCCGGGAGGGCGAGCGACCGGAGGGGGATGGAGGATGGAGGATAGGGGATAGGGGATGGGATCGATTTACGAGGAATTCGCAATGGGCTCCAGGGATGAGCGCGATACTCTCTCTCTCTCTCTCTCTCTCTCTCTCTCTCTCTCTCTCTGCTCTCTCTGCTCTCTCTCTGCTCTCTCTCTGCTCTCTGCTCTCTCTGCTCTCCTCTCTCCTCTCTCTCCGTCTCTCCTTCCTCTCTCTCCCGAGTCGTCCGATAAAGCTGGCCTAATGCCTCGGCAAACGCGAAAAAAGTTCTTCCCGATTGCACGGCCGACCGGAGCTTAGAAAATGGAATTTTGATTCCGGCCGTCGATAGCGCCGACGAAATCGAACAAAAGGAACGAGCCTTTCCCACCCTTTAATGCCATTAATCCCTCGATCGAGCACCCTTTTTACCTGCGTAATTAACGGATCTCCACGAAAAAGGGGAATCGACGATTTTCGACACCGAACGGAAGAGATTTTTCCCACCTTTCTTTTCGCTCGATTATCGGCACCCACCGTTAACGCGATCGCTGCCAACCGCGAGATTTCTTCTGGTAAGGTCGTGTGCCGTGAGCGTCGAATACTCTTGTTTTGATTCCAGAATCGGCCGTACCCTAAATATATACGAAGATAAAAAGAAAGAGCGAGTAGATCGATTTAATCGTTTACGTATGGTAACGAAAATATGAAATTGTGAATATGAAAATATGAATTTGATGCAAATACATCGTTTTTTATACCGATCAAGACGCTATAAAATCAAATTCTCATTAAAGCCTTTATAAAGCCATTTTTCAAATGCAACAGGTTGCAAAAAGTATGCCCGCAAATACCGCGGATACGATCGTGCGAAAACGATTTTTCATTCGGGATCTGCAGTAATGTAATCAACGCTAAAGTAACGACTATTTCTGGATAATTTATCACACAATACGCATACCATAACTATTGGTACGAAATCCACGCACGTGGAAGGGCAGTAGATTCTAGGGCCAAGCGACCTTAGCGGCCAGGATCAAAAACCGAAGGAACGAAAAGCCGTTGTTGGTGATGTATCGATGGGCAGTTCTATGGTCGACACGCTGCGCAAAAGCTGCGTGGAAAGTGCAAACGCGGAGGAGGAACTTTTCCACCTCCGCTTCTTTCCGCCCGAAATCCTTGGCAGCCCGCGACTGCGCATCGTCATTGTGTCCAGGGGTCAGCGGCGTTCGAAAATCCGAAGGGCGACGCTCAGGATGTAGATGGCATCGTTCTTTGCCGAAAAAACTCGCAGCGGGCCACGTGCTGCGAACGAAACGTTGCTGGGAGCGGGTCCATATTTCAAAGGACGATGGCTCGTTCGGCCCTGCCCCTCGTAATCCTCGAGGAAAAAAGGAAGAGGGTCCTCGAGGATGTACATACCCATCCATAAGTCACGGGACACTTCCTGGTATCGAGCGAGACGATCATCGAGGCGTGGACGCACTAGCATGATTTTATTTTATTCCTTCGCGATGCTTTTAATTTATATGCTGAGATAGGATATCTATGGTGTACGTTGGACGCATGCGCATCTAAATGGATTATCCTCCCTCGATTTTGGCATAATAATTTGTTTGTGTAATTTGCACGCGGTTATATATTTTTTAAATACTTCGCGAATTTATGAAAAATCCTATGCAAACGTATATACGTACCGTGGGATCAGGATTTTTGGGTAATAAAGGGAGGTACAAAAAGAATTACGGGCCGAGTAACTCCAAAAAATAGAGAGATATGTGTATTTATTAGAAATAGTATTGCGCGAATGTATTGCAACGGTATAACGACGACTACACCGCGACTTGGTGCGAAGCGACTGTACGTTAACACTTTCCGACAAATGCCGGCAAAAATATATAGCTACTCGTTTCCACGACCGTGCCACTCCGACTGCCTCGCTCGTCGCTTCCGCAAAGTTCGACGGTCCCAAATGTCAAAAGCGTGGCCCACAATGCACCACTGTCCGCGCATTCTTCGCGTACACGACCTCGTGACTCGATGTCTTGCCACGTCTACCGCAACGCTCGGCTCTCCTAGCGACTCCACTCTCGCCATATGGAAGGTTTTAAAAAAAACTAGGCACTACGCACATACTTACAGACATACACGCACACTTTGGACAAAAGTTTCTTAGGAGCAGGCGTTTAAATATTCATCTCTATCGAAGCACGGGATTTAAAATATTCGCGATAAGCGAAACGTTTGACTTAGACGACATAATACACGATGTCGAGGTCCCACGTCGAATGCCAAAGGCTGTGGATGCATTAATACACCGGCCGTTCGTATTATGCATAACGAGGAGGAAAAACGGAAATGCGTCGGAAAAACCGGCGTCCTTCCTGCTACGCGAAGCTCGTACAACGTCCGTGGACAAAAGCGGAGCGATGCGGTGGACAAAAGTCGTCAATGGGCCGTGGCTAGCGGATCGATTACGAGCGTCGCAAGGTCGGTGTACCGTTGCCGTTATGTTTACGCAGGAGAGGGCGGAGGGGCGCGGTTTTTTCCCCGTTCGAGCCGAGGGTCGTTGTACCCTTGGACGCGAATAACGAACCCTAGGAAAGCAAGACGTCCAGGTGTCGAATAAGGGATCTCGTTCGTTTCGATGCTCCCTTTTTTAACGCTCGATCTCGTGACTCGGTCTGGAGGATTAAGAATTCGTATCGTTGGTCAAGGGGCGCTTCGTGTTCGCTCGGTGCGTGGCCATAATTATGTGACCGTTCTAATTGAAAATTCAAACGATAGCTACGTCGCGTTCGGCATCGTTTTAATGACCGAAGATTAATCCGAATAAAAGCGTGGTTAAAAGTGGACCGTCGGGTGTGTGATCTATCCTTAACAAATTTACCGAACCGGTTAGCGATTTTTTAAAAATTGTAGAATTCTAAGAGCGGGTATTTTCCGACGTTTGTCCCGATTTTATTACGGAGCTCGAAATGATATATCGAGCTATTGACATTTTTGCTCCGTCCTCTTTTTCTTCGAGGATATATTTAGTACGGCTGAATATGTCCGGAAAGTATATGAGAGGTTTAGTGTTATAATGCATACAGGATATAAACCGTTCGATCGTGGTTGTTTTACGCTTCGAATCGACGATAACGAAGAATTATGATTCTCTACAAATATATATTGCCTTCATAAGGAAAGTCGTGGAAATTGCGAAAAAAGCGAATATCCAATAATCGAGGGAGAACGTATAATCTGCCGTGATTGGACTAATGGATACGATTAATAAGCTAATGTAAAGCTGTAGATCGAACCGATGAAAAACAACGTCGCTATTTTTAATCTCCTCCCGTCGAACTACGTCGTATCCACAAAAAAATACGTCGCAAAAAAGAAGATATAATTATCTTGCATGGAACACAGCGGAATGCCTTTTTTACGTAAAAGAGTCGGTGCAACGTGAGAAAAAATGTATCGAGTAAGTGCAAAAATAGATGGAGACAGAGAAGAAAAGCGTCGAACGTGCGATCGCGAGCTCCTAGATACGCTTAGCCAAGGTATCTAAACCAAGAAGCCGAGTTACGGAGAAAAAGGGAAGACGAAGAGAAAAAAGAAGGCGAACGTTGATTTATGTACTATCATGGACGCGTTTAGCTGAGTAACGTTGACGTAGATGCACAATAGGGTAGAAAACGCACGTTCACCGAAATAGGAAGATGCAAATTGGCATGACTGGCGGATGCGTGCAAAGTGGAGTAGCACTTTATTGAAAGATAACGGCTCTTCGGGGTTTATTCTCCTTGACTATGCACCAACAAAGCACAGAGGAATACGGCACGAATGAATCTTATTATTCCCCATCGGATGCGGCCCGTTTGTACCGAGCCGTTCAAAGCTTCGGATTACTTATTCGAAGAGAATAAACATTGGATTTTTATCACGGAAAATATACGAATGCAACTTGGAACGTTTTTGTGCCCGAAGCGTTTATACGTCTGTAGTTAGCTGTAGGTAGAGGAAAATGATGAGATTATTACTCTCACGGTACGTTTACTTGCGTTTATCGTTTTATACCGTTTTACGTGTTTTTCTTTGTCGGAATACGGCTTTCATTATACAACGGAAAGAAAATGCTCGAAATATTTATTACGAAAAAATAAAAAATAATATCGCGAAGATTTTCTTACGAACAATGGTGTTTTATGGAAAACCGAATATATTCGTATGGTAACGAATATTTCATAATTTAGGGAAAATTACGAAAATCAACGACGCGGAATGTTCCATAATCCGTGAGTAATTGAACTAATTATTAAGTTAAATTATGTATAATTTCTGTTTTGGCATGTCAATTTGTTTCCAGAAACGAAAATAATTTATGAGTCGATCTAATATAAAACTCATCAGCCCGTTATTCGAATAATTTCTCAGCGAGAAACGCGAGAGAGATGCTTTGTTAAATTAATAAAGTGTAAAATCAAGAACATGACAAGATCTAACGATATTTTCGTTCGTTAACTTCCTTTCTATGTACTTCGTTTTCTCTTGATAGTAAAATCATCGCTATCGATTATCTCGCTTTTCGCAACGTAGGGAAATTACTTAATAACGTTTCGTAACCGTTTTCCCAGATTAACCGCCACCTAAACCAATGAACTTTTGGTATTAAATTATCGGAGAAAAGAGAGATCGTCGCTGATTCGCACCTCGTTCTCTTCGAGTACGCAACATTCACGAGCAAAAAAAGTTCGACGGCGCGTGCGAATGTTTCGTGACGAGCGAAAAAGTGTGAAATCCGCACGATCATCACGATCACGATATACGGTTGAGTATGGATGAGAAACCGATGCGGAACGAGCGTGGCCCTTTCATGGAAAAAATCAAACAAAAAGGGCGAGTTTTTTTGACGTTCCGCGAAGAACTATAAGCGGAATGTTTATATAAAACGGTACATAAATTAAATTCTCGTTTAGAAGTTGAAATTTAGACGAGATCGCGATTTATCGACTTATAGTCTTTACGAATGCGCGTCAATAGCGAGCAAAGGAGAAGAAGGATGTTCGACGACACCTTTATTATTTACAGAAAAATAATCGGGAAGTTTCGTCGCGAAATAAGAAAAAAATCGCACGCGAGAGGCCGATATATAGCTTCTAATCCTCTTGTCGCCCGTAATTTTACGCGAAACGATCTCGACTCGCATCTTTGACGAATACAAACGTACATTTCTTCATTAGCGTATTTTGCGTCGTGCGCGCTTCTACTTTGGCGAACCCAGCTGCAGTCTCGGTTGCAGAGTACGGTTATAGTCTTGCACAGGTCTAAGTAATCGCGTGCTATACGCAAATTGCTCGTGGCCCGAATGTCGGTCATCGGTGGCCGGCGCGACGTTGAACGCCTCGACCCTCCGTAACCCACATGCCCTATAAACTTCAACACTTTGACCGTACTTTTATCTTACCAAGTACATCATCTTATACGATAAAAAGGGAAACGGACACATTATATATAAGTTGATAAAGGTCGCTGAACGACCGTACAATCACGTTTTATTTATACATCCCTTATTTAAAACTAGAAAATTGCGGGATAAAAGTACGGTCGGATCAAATACAAATCGCCGAATAATCGTATCTATAATGATTTCTTAGTTTCCAATCTATAAACATTGAACTTCTTCGCTCCACGAATTCTCCAAAGTACGCGGACGATCTAGGCTCGCGCTTAGGTTCGCCCAAAATTCCTCAGGTTCTTCGAGGCTTTCGATCGTGGTTGTACCGCATTATCGGTGCGCGCAAACGAGCGGTTGGACATACGCAAGCCAATATTGACTCTCGAAGGCTGGATGAAAAATGGAACGACAAACACGGAACGAAGAAAAAACGAAGCGTCATGTAGGACAATACCGTGCCTCTGCCGGTTCCACGAATTCGGTCGACCACTCTCGCACCTTCAAAAACACGCGCAAAAGAGCAGACCGCGGAGGATTTCGAGCTACGGTCAGGTTCGCGTGAAATTTCATCGCGCGCCTCGAGACTTTCGATCGCGGTTGTACCGCATTATCGGTGTGGGCAAACGAGCGGGTGGAAAGCGACATATACCTTAGCCGTGTCGCGTGTCATCCCCGTCGTTGGAAGCCCTCTGTTTGCGGGGGCGTTAATACGCGAGCGAGTTCAATACCGTGAGGGAGCTTCAACGGTTTCCAGATTATTCTATTACCGGATCGATCGCCACGCGGCAGCCTCTGCGTCGTAATGGAAACGTTTGTGCGCGTCGTTCGCCTGGCGCGAGCCATTTACCCGGACGCACGACGGAACGACGAGCCAGACGCCTTTTACGAGCGCGTTTCGCGGAAAGGGCGAACCTCGAGGAAGGCTCCACGCTGATGCATAGATCGGTTGCGCCGAGGCCTCGCGGCTCGGCATTCAAATCGAATGATCGGGGCTAAATCGTCGGGTGGCGACGGCCCGTTGCTTCTAGGAGATTTGCATGGGCTATTCTGATACGGGCGCTCGCAAAAAATGGATCAGCGCGTGGAATTATTTTTGCGCGTTACAAATTTTGCACTCGGAATTTGCGTTTTTGCAAATTGGAATCGTCTCTCTATCGATCGAATCCACCTCTTGCGATACAAGGTCTTTGTGAACGTGAACATTGACGATGTAAGCTGGTTATTCGGTGGGGAAATATTTTATTGCGTGTGCGTAATAATATTTGGACGTAGAATAATATAAAATTAAATAAAATGCCTATTTATCGTGAAAGACATTTATATATATACGCACATACACGCAAATTTATATACGATGCTTCTGTTGCCGCTGCAGTAGAGGTATAATTTTATGTCCGTATTCGTAAAATAATTATTGCGATACGTAGGTGCGATAATTGCAACGAAACGATTGTTTGAAGAATCAGCATCGATATTCCTTGCATAAAATATAATTTTTCGGGATGCTCCTTCGATGAAGAAATACTTGTTTTTGAAGAGGATGAATTTAATTTGAAAAGCATGAATTTCAAATGCGAAATCCATCTCGTACTTTCGGTCATTTTTGGGAATTGGAAGATCGGGCGTCTACGGATATACATCAAAGCGGAAAATCGAAGAAGCCAAGTACGTACATGGAAATTGGTATTTGCGTCGACGAGCTTTCCACCTCTGTTCTCAATACCAGAAATTGAATAATCCCTGCGCCCGTATTAAATCGTAATACAGATTCCGATCATAAGCGCGAGCGTGAAAACGCAATACGATAATACAGATGGATAATGCGATATAGTTCGCAATATGATACGCTTGGATCAATTATGCACTCCGTGCATCGGCCTTTGTAATTTCGCCAAATTCGATTTTCTATCCAAAAACGTTTCGCGAATAGAGTATACGTGCAAAATACGAAGAATTTTATTCGCTTACCAAACTTAGAGTTTTACGATGGTGAATTGAGCAACCCGATCGGAATACTCGATTAAAGACCTTTTTAGATATATATAATATATAGCGTTCCTTTCTGAAACTATACAACGAGCTTCATAAAGATACTGGTAACATGCACATTTTACGGATGCTCGAGGATATTTTACGGATATCGTATAATTATATCGCAAATCCGGTTCGATCGCCAAGGAGGCATACGCTTCGATTCGATCGTGGGGATAGATATTCCAATTTTATGTATAACCGCAGATTTGTTCGTTTATCTCTACACGCTATTTCATCCCACGTGATTTTTCCGCACGCTGCTGCCCTGCTGGCTCTTTTTTTATCCGATCGAGGTTCTAAAATAAATCCTTGATCGACGTAACGCTTCCAATGTCAGCGCTTCGTTAAGATATCTGGCAATAGGCGGCCAAGCGCGTTCGTCAAATTGACGCAATACCGGCGACGATTTAAATCATTTCGACCCCGCCGTTTTTATCTCCGCACGCCCTGCCTGCTATTTTTCCTATTTTCCTTCCATTTTTTTTCTCGCGAGCAAACAGAGATCGAGGCCGCCACGCCGCTGCTATTCGGTGTATTCCGGTTATTCCATAATGGCTTCCGAAAAAAAAGGAAAAAAAAAAGTAAAAAATGATTTCTCTTTTCGGAAACCCGCGCGTACGAACGATCCAGCCGCGATGAATTTACATCCACCGGTGGATATCTCGTTTGTTGAATTCGATTTAACTTTTGACCCCGCGTGGAAATTGTTGGCACAGCCTGTATTGGTTTTAGTGCGCATTCGATCGCGTCCGTGTATCGAATTCGAATTAGACGAGAGATTAAAAGACGCGCCACTGCTCTTCTTGTACTTAAGCTTTTGCCGGTCTGTATTAAAAGACCTGGGACAGGTGTGGCCAACCGAAATTGCACCATGAACCGCATTGACGATCTTGGAATTTCCAAGGGCCGTACGTATATAAAAATAACGGCAATTTTTTTTGCAATATTCTTTTCGAAATTCGGCTTTACAACGTGTTTCGCACTTATCGATTTTTATCGTAAGCCATTCATTTGTATGTAGAGGTACATGAAAATGTTCGATCAATGGAAATGAAAAAAAAAAAAAAATAGCTACTCGACTACGACCGAATACGAAAGGAAAATAAGTATTGAACCAGCAACAAAATGCATTTATATGGTAATAAATATAAAATAAAAACATAGAGTTTCTATACTTGAAAAAAATACTATTCGTCATGTACGACCGCAGGTTGGGCGATCCGTGATACAAAATAATCACGCATCCGCGTTCTTGCACGTTGATTAAAAATTACACGATGATAAAAAACGTTGTGCAACTTAATATATCCCTCGGACTTCATAATTATAATTTAACGTACTATTCTTGGTCGTATTTTGAAATAAATAACTAAAATATAAATAATTAAATATAACAAATATATATTTAGCAAAGGAATGAAAGCATCCGAAATTTCGTATGAGGTGTGCTTCCCATTCGTCGTGTTTGCCCGATTTCAATCGTAGATATCAACAAACAGTTTCCCCAATTTTGCACGAAAAAAGGAAGAAAAAGTAAGGGTGTTTGCCAATATTTCACGAACTCGCGAGATCGATTTCTTTTCCCCCCACCACTCCCTCCTTTTTTTGATGCTAGAAGACCGAGATTGAAACGCGGCAGTGCGTTTTCAATCACGCGCAATCGCCCCTGCGGTGTGCCGCCGCCCTCCCAAGCCCCGCTCACGATCGTTTTAATTGAAATAACATCGTATCCGCGAATTGGTCAGCGAGTCGCACGGAAGATTTTCCAATCAAGCGTTGCCTAATCTAGAAAAAGAAGAGGAAATGGGCCCTCAGCTGTATCCATTTCGCGTTATCAGTCCTCCTCCAAGTTTTCACGGCGCGCCGTCGAATTCGCGGGCCCACGCTTCGATTTTCTATAAGATACCAATATATATTACGTATCTATTCTCGAGAATATAGTGCATACAGAATATACTATTAGTAATATATATAGTATATAAGAATGTGGCAACCGATATAATTGCTCCGCAGGATCAAATATTCCAGTCGGATTATACAAACGCGCGAGTGGAAGTACAGGAGGAAATATTAATCATAGTACATTCTAGTAGAGACGGTCTTACCGATAAGCTATCGATAGGTGTTCTTTTGGTTATGGATAGTCTGCACTTCTCGATGTTCGCACTTTTCGAGTGTCAGGCCCTATCAATTATATCGAAGCGAAGAAACGAATAACGATATGAACCACTATTGTGCCGCTTGGCATACGTCGAAGGAAAAAAAAAGAACGGAAGAGCGAAATTGCGTCGCTCGGCATCACTTGCCGTTAAATCAATCATTCCCAAAGTGGTCTATATCGACCCCCAGGGCTCGACGTCGAGCCGCGGAAGGTCCGTGTCGATGAAAAAAAAAATTAGGGATGCACGAGATGTAAATGGGTGTCAACGAGAGTGGATCCCATTTAGACGGGCTGCCACCAAAATTTTCGCCTCTCGTAAATGTAATTCCCGCAATATTAATCGACCTAACACGAATAGCACCTATGTACGTGCTTATGTAATCTTTTTATCGTATAGTAGATATATATATATTTTTTACTTATTATATATATATATATATATATTTGATAAAATTCTGTAAGCAGACAATTCGCTTTGCGGTCGTAGTTGGTGTAACTTTGTATTCTGTGTTTTACTTGATAAATGTTTAACTCTAAAACAACGTATATTTTCTTCTGTAAAAATTCTCCGCTTTAAAGTAAACCCTATCAAAATGTCGGCTCTGTGTCAGCTTCGAAAACTCGTTTAAGTCGATGAAACTGTAAGAAATCAATATTAAGAAAGCAGGGGTTTTATCCAAAATAGAAAAATCTCGGAGTTAAACGAAATACGAAATAATCCAGCGCGGATTTTTAAAAGCTTCCGATATCAAAACTGGTATAAAAGTCGCATACAGAAGTAACGAACTGTACACGAAATGTACGTAATTTTGAAAGGAATTAAGCCGCCGTTCGACCGTTCGTCCAGGAGGCGGATTACCCGAAATCTCCTCGCGCAACATACGTTAGACCGTCAGAGCGATGTTGCGGGTAGAAAACCGCAGATCACGCCTACTTCTTACCATCTCGTTGCAGGTCGGAAGACCACAAACCCCAACCGCCTGCTACCGGGCCAAAATAAATCTCGACCAGTGGCGGATCATCGTGGGTGCGCAAGAAGCGCGCGTTGAATCCTTGGCAAAAGGAAAAACGTCACGGAGCATTTACGTCTATTTACGGACGCGTTATGGAGGAAAATAATCCGGCTATTACTCCGACAAACGAAGGACTCTCGTCGATGGAATCGCGAGGATCGCTGACTCGGCACGAGAAGGACAAACATCGCGGATTCTACGGATTTTCTTCAAGGGGGTACTTTGTAGCGAAACAACTCGCCAGATTGCGTAATCGAGCCGCGTTGCGTAGATCGTTCGCGTCGGAGAACTCGATGATCGCGCATAAGTATAAAGGACACTCTGGCAGAGAATCGCGGTAGTGGGTCGAATTCGTCGGATCTTATCTGGTTTTTTCTCCATCGGGCCATTTTGTAGCCGGTCTTTCGGGCTCGTCGACGCAGGAAACGACGGCCGCGGCACGGGGGGTAATAAATTCGGCGCACCCCTTAACCGTGCTGGTCCGATACCGGCATCGAGCCGGAGAAATTTATTGTCGCCGCGCCCCTCTGCGCCCTCGTAAACCTTTGCGTAAAATCGTACCATCCGACGAGCGGAGCGTTTATCCCTCTTCGTCAAACCTCTTCTCCTTTCCTGGAATCACGATGGAAACGCTCCGCTGCCCCGTCGAATTTCTTTCCCCCTCGAATCCTCGGGAAAATGGGCGAGCCCTTCGAAATTTTGCGGTATCTCCACTACGGTTTACTTTTTAGGATTTCCTTCGAAAGAGAAAAGAAAACTAGGTCGCGAGCACGTTGTTGCACTACCTGCGATTAATTTGCAAAAACTACCAACCGAGAACCTTCCAGGGTTTTCGAATCTAGAAGTCCAAAGAGCCGATGAAAGAGAGGTTCGTCGATCCTTGGTCGAGCAACGATAAGGGAGTGCCGCGGTGCGTAATAAGCACTGGTAGACGCCGTTTCCTAGGAGCCTGGGAGAGCCACGATTACGCAACGGTGCATTTAGAATTAAACGCTTATCTTCGAACGTGACGATTCGCGGACTCCGGAGGTAAATATTACTGGTATTAAGGGGCAAAAGGTTATCCGGTGATCGTGCTGTATTTCACGGCCATAATGTTTATCAAACTCGTACAGCTTGCACGCGACGATGATGATAATAATAACGACGATAATGATGATAATGACGATGATGAGGAGGATAATAGTAATAATAATAATAAAGCAATAAGAAAACGGCCTTTCCTGGTATAACGGCAAGGAGTTTCTCGTGCCATCGATTCTGCATTGTTCGCGACTCGTTCGAGGAATAAGACGCTGGTTTCGGTAGTGTAGAAAAACGGTATAAAATGGCCAAGAAATAATAGGACGCCAGACTAATCTTTAAATAACCGTTAGACTTCGCGCGAATGTTTCGGATAATGAGATATCGATTATCGATGCGTGTCCTTTTCCATCTCGATACAGACTCTTATTTATTCCTTTCCGCATCTCCTTTTGAGCCAAACAACGCGCACACGACAGAACGACGGTGCTTTTCCTTTTATTAACCGTGAGTTATTATTTTGATTTTTGAGAAATCCAATTACTTTCCATGCCTGGTAGTTTTTATACCAGATTCGCGGTTGAATTAGCGTGCCTAACTGCTCGATCGAATGCGTAATACGCTCGACTCGAAAATACGCCCGAGAAAGAACCCTGTGCTTTTCGTTCGACCAATTAAACCTACATTCGTTGCAAAGGTTTTCTTGGACGTAGCCAACGGTACGTTTCTTAGCCGTGGCAATCCTCTTCGTTCCAAAGGACGATGGCCGACAGGAGAGCTTCCCGTTGCTTTGCGGAGTTTTCGATAAACCTCCGGAAACGACCTGCAGGAGCAAAGCCGAGGATCCGCGGAAAGTATCGAAGCTCGTAGAAAAAGAGACGCGAAGAAGGGTACCTTGAGGGTGGGAAAATAACGTTGGCCGGATTATACATACATGCCGATACCCTAAGAGGATGTCCGCAGCGAGGAGTATCTCTCTGCCCGCAGCAAAACTTGCGCCATGGTCGTCGCTCCGAAAACGTTCACGTTCCTCGCATCAAAGGCCATTTGCGAATAACGTGGCCCGACCAAAGCGTTGGTTTCATCGCTATTTTCACGCTCGTATAATGGACGCGCTAAGAATGGTCGTTCTTCATACGGCAAGAGTCATTTTTAGAGGATGTTGACGGGCCAAAGTGTCGGTTTCCTCACTATTTTTTCCCTCGCGTAATCGAAGGGTTAAGAACGGTCGTTCTTCCTATATGTAGAGCTATTTTTCGACGATACAGACCGACCGCAGTATCGGTTTCGTCACTATCTTCGCGCTCGTATAATCACAAATCATATTTAGCACGTCGAAGCTGTTTATAGACGGTATTATTCTCAAATTTTTATAGTCGTTAGCCTGTAAACATTCGGTGCTTCGAAGGCTATTTTAAATCGATAGATGCCGACTACCGTATCAATCTCATCGATTCATCGATTTCATTATCCCACCAAATTGGCGTCGAATCGACGTCAATAATAAGTTGATCGCCATCGTCCCCCGGAAAACGTTCAAATTATCTTCGCAGGTCGGATGCCGATGCATACATTTTCCTCTTCCGTTCTCCACCAAGATATATTCGTGCCTCGATATTCCGAGCGAAGGAATAAATTTTCCATGGTACTATTCGGAGAAGTAATTTATAAACTTCCGTAGGCGCAAATTTTGTTGTCGATACCTCTTTCTTCGACGCACCGTACAGCTGATGTACGCTCAATACGATGTCGCGTAAAAAAATGTTCAAAAACGTTCGTCCGCGTTAGCCGTACAGAATACAGTCTTCAAAATCGCGTATCGGTCAACGCGCTGGCGGAATCCAGCGCAGAGTTAGGAAAAGAGTGAAAAATAAAAGGAAAGGAGCGGAAACGCTCTTTCGAATCGCTCCATCATCGGACAGGGCCGCGTCACGAACCGGTATTATCTCGCACCGATAAGTCCGCGAAATTCAGGGAGGCACGAGCGGCCCCTGCGAGGGAGTTTCCGCGTTATCACCGACGGTGCATCGTAGCTGATTAACGAGGCCGTTCGTGCTCAACGTCCGGCGCATTTTTATCGCGGCGGAGGGCCCACCGAGCCGAAAGGAGGGCGTGTTTCCGTCCGCGCCGGATCAGATGGGTGCTTTCCAGGTTACGATTCAGACCCGTCGTAAGATTCAGCTCCTTCCCCCACCCCCTACACACCCTCGAGCCCACCCTCGATAACCGGTCATTTCCCAACGAGGAGGCTGCGTGGATAAGGCCGATCCATCCTGCTCGGCAATTTCCTTTATCGCTCATTGTTTTCCACGAGTCATTTATATTACACGGGATACAAGACGCCGTGTTTAAAGCATTGTACGTTGGTCGTGGATTACTATAGGATTCTTGGTCTATCCGGTGTTTCTTCTACGTTGTGGAATTGTACCGTTGCGTTACCGTGCGTGCTTTGTGCATGGTTTAGCGAGATTTTTGTATCCTATCTCTGTCGGTTGTTCATTCATCGGATAGGTGTTACTTTTGTTATCGATATTCAATATTAAATATTTCTGGCGTAAAAGTACATATATATTATATTCCCATCGATAAATAAAAAAATTCGACATTGGATTCTTTCGATACATCCGATGATAACGAATCCACCTTCGCGTAATATCCGAGCCGTGGATGAAACGAGTTTAACCATCGATGCCCAAGAAATATAGAAGGAAATGCGTAAAGAATTAGTCTCCATGGTCTTTGTGGATTTACACTTGTCCATCGCATCGGAGAATGGCGTCGCAAGGAGCGAGAATGTAGAGAAGGAGGGGAAGGGCCAGCCATGGCCACGCGTCGATTGCGTCGCTTTACGTCACGAAACGGCATTATCTTATTTCTCGACAACATCGAGACGCCTGGAATTTTATTCCTCTCGTCCCTACTTTACCCCGGCGATCCTATTGGTCAAGAAAAATTGTACTCGGCCCCTTCGGCGGGAAAAACGATCCTGACCAGAATAGCCAACCAATTTCACTTTGAAAAATATGCGGCAAGATGAATAAGTAAGATTCTCAACCGTCTCGCGATTAAAGGTTCCTTCCCGATCAGCGTTTCTTTCGAGTTTCCACACTTCGATCGCTCTTCGGCTTTCCTTTTCGCGTAATTTCGTATGCTTGAAATATAAGATACGTAATTATGAAAGAGAGAGTTCGATGGTTTTATAATATAATAAAGAAAGGAGAGACTTTCGGAAATCCTGCAAACAGAAGTTTGCCGATAGCGTTTTTCAGCGGACCGAGTCTATTTACGATAGAGTTTCTAATCGAACTGTACGGCCAATTATACGCGTCTACCGCAAATACGGTAATTCCTGCGGAACGCCGCAAACCCTCGGTTTCGTACTACATCGATCGACACAATTACGATCGATCAAGATGCAAATTCGGCCGGATCGGTGTTTGTCAGCTTCATTTTCGCCACCGAGCGTCGAACACCTTTAACGGTTACCGCGGACTTTGTACACCGATCGGCGATGCCAGTCTGCAGTTCATTCTCGATCGATAAACTCCGACACATCCGACGTTCGCTACTTTGGTTCATCTCCCGAACGTCCGATATGTCCCAAGTTCGGTGTTTTAGCTCCTTCCATCGACACCGAATATATCCAACGCGGGACATTTCGGATCGTTTCTCGAACATCGGATACATCCAACGCTGAGCATTGCGGATAGTTTCGTGGACATCCGATATGTTCGACGCTGAGTGTATTTAATCATTTCCCGAACGTGGAATATAACGCAAGCTCGGTATTTCGGCTGGTTCCACGGACATCGAATATATCGAGCGCTGGACGTTTCGTAATCGTTTCACGAACATCGGATATATCCAACGCTGGGCATTCTAGATCGTTTCACGAACGTCGGATATATCCGACGCCGAGCGTGACAGGGTTAAGAAAGATTTAGGGATCGCCGCGGAAGGCCAGAGTGGAGCCCCGCACCGGTGTTTTCCAGGCGACGCGACGTCGCTCGACGCCGACGTTTGACGCAGGGGACAACCTCGTTGCTCTAAGTAGGCGTGAGTGCACTCAAGAGGCGAAAGGGAGGCGAAAAGGAAGGGTGGGCTGGGGCGGAGGACGCCGCGGAAGGAAGGGGAGGACGGTCGGAGGTGGAGTAGCGCGTCGAAGGCAAAGACAGCCGAGACGTAACCGGAAGAGATTCGGGCGACTCGATGGAAGCGAAACTTCCGTAGGAACATCGAGGCGGGAGAGCAAATCGAGCGCCTTATTCTCGAGGATGCGCGTGACAGACGTTCCATAAACTTATTCCTTTTCCATCGACAGCCGGCGTAAATTTATTACCGTGCATCTCGATCGACCATTCGTGGTTCGCCATCGGTTTATTCCCGTTGCGGTGGACCTTTAGAGATTTCAAGTGAAAGAGAATGCGATAATAGCCGCATTAATGCGTGTAAATTTAACAGGTGGTCATCGTTGCGGAAGGTTACCGATTGGCCGAGAGAAACATTTTCTTCCATGCGCTCGTTTTGACAATTGCATCTTAATATTGCATAAGAGCGAGTATAGTGGTGCGCATAAAAATGTATACGCGATGCTCGCAATCGATCGTGCTGCTTAGAGAACTTAGAAACATGCTGCTTAGAGAAATAAAGTGGTGCAAGGTGAGCTACAAAGACGCGACAATATTGTAAACGTTGTTACCGCATTAAATTTGGCCGTTTCACCCTTTACGTATAATTCAAACGACGGTATCGAATAGTGGTAAAAGCAACGAATATATATGGTTAAACTTCTATTTTCCCCATTTTAAACTCGTAAAGTGCTGCTTCCGTATGATCGATGCTTCGTATAAAATGCAGGCTTCTCTTACGATTTCATCGTGTTTATAGTTTAAAATGATTATATGGTCGCTTAAACCCCAATCCTAGCCGTTAAGCGTGAGAAATCATTTTCACCGAGACATACTGAAAATTCCCCGCTGTGCAACTGTGCCTTTGTTCGTCGATGCCGACGTTGGATTATTGTTACCATGGTGTATCCACTTAAAATGGAAAGTGTCGCGGGGCACTGCTTGCGGCATGCTCATTTAACGAGCTGCATTCTACATATTTAACGGCGTGTACTTAAGGCGCACTTTAAAGGCGCGTCGCTTAAGAACACGGCGCCGCTGCTCTGCCTGTCGGCTTTTCCCGCGCCAAGTTTCAACGTACGATCGTCGATTTGTCGGTTTTCCCTTCTAGGGCAAAAGCATCTACGAAAGTATAATCGGATAGAATGATCCGTTTAACCGTTTGCGGTCGTACGTCGAGTGTGTTTCGACCCTTTTATCGTCCACCGTGTTTTTCGTAATATAATTTGAAGTATTTTTGAAGTATAAGTATTGGAAATGCATATGCACGTAAATTTAAATTGGTCACGTAGTAACAAAGATAAATAAAATTGCTCGTACCGCAAAGGATCGATGAATGTCTCGGGCATCTAAAGTCAAAGCCTTGCTCGCGTTATAATGATCGACATCTATTGTCGTTGCACATCGTGGAATTAAAATAACTGTTTTTATTTTTGCTGAAAAATTTCATCTACGAAGAGTAAAAAAACTCGCTGTACCTTTTTTAGTAGCTATAACATTATACGTTAATATCGGGAAAATAATGAAGTGGCAGTGACAGGTATAATATACAAATCGTAAATACATCACTTACCGCCAGAATTGTGGAGAAGCACTTATAAGGACGTAAGAGTGTATCGTGTTGGCTTACCTGAAATTAAAAAAAAAATGTGCTTAGCGGTGGAGATTTGAAACCATTAAAAATAAAGTATTCCTTCTATATGCAAAACACGTTGATAAAGTAATTTGATTTTCTTCGCATCTCCATAAACTCTGGTGCTTTTATCGACGCGGTACTTGTCCGTTGGCTGTAATTATTGAAAAGTTCCTGTCTAAAAAATATGCTTGGAAGATGGAAGTATCGGAATAGCGCAAAATAACTTTTGCCATTTAAAAGTATTCGTCGTTCGATCGAGTACCCGATGTTTCAAGTGAGTTTCATAAATTTACTTACTACATTGTTTGCGAAGTTATTATACCATCGTAATTAATAATTCGAGGATTAAACTGAATTCGTTAATCATAAATCATACCGGCGATCATTTCAATTTGCTATTTAAAAATTGTTAATATCCCAATTTTATTAATATAGTACATTAATACGGTAGCATGTTCGATTGATATAATTTCAAGTGATTTTGTTGCTTTCGTTAATCGCTCGCAAAATTCCGTACGATACAATTTTCGAACTTTTTCATCGCTTATTAGCAACAATCTGACACGCGGAATGCGAGGAGAACTCTTGAAATTCGTAAATCAGAGAATGGCGCTCGCTATCGAAATAACCTCCCAGATATTATTCTACTTATTTGCTGCAACGTGAAACATTCCACTCGACGCATACGCCGTAAACAATTTCGGTACGTAAAAAAAAACGCGGTCAAACTTTTCGCAATATTCCTCCTCGCTTAATACGCGGGAATAATGAAGCGCGATTGAAATGCAGTTTATGAGACAAACAATTCCGGGTGGAGATAAAAAAAAAGCGTTTTAATTGAATGTCCGATGAAAACGTATTATTCGCCGATGACGCGTAGTTTTTTTTTTACCGTTGTTTTACGTTCTGGAAATACCGCGATGTAATTTGGCGCGTTCGTAGGTGGAACAAAAAATATCGTATAAGCGGTACTAGTGAAGGACTTTCGAAAGGAATCAACTTCGATCAACGTTTTTCATCAGCGAAATTTTGAATGCATTGAAAATCCCTTCGGACGTACGCAACGTTAATCTTTGGCTGTATCGTTTTTTTTTTCTCACGAAACGGACGTATTTGCACGTGTACCGAATTAACCCTTAGACGCATCGTCTTTCCGAACGAAACAAACGTACACAGTCGTTATCAGTAGTATCAGAACGATTATGTATAATAACACGACGATAATAGTGTGTCATATTTTGATATCTACACAATAACAAATATTTCGCAAGTTATAGAAAAGTATGAAAATTAGCGACACGAAATATTCCATGATCCACGGAGTATGGGGAAGAACCGAAAGGTCTAACAAACCGTTAAGAATTTAAGAAATTGCTTTTAAACAAACGGATAAGAGCGTCGATATAAATTTTTAAACGCACCACAAATTATTCGGAACAAAAATGCCCAACGAGGTAATTTTTTAACGATTAATTTCGGATAACCGAAGTGCCAATTTCGCCACTGTTATTTGTTCGCAAATATGTCCAATTGCGGAGAGCTGACTATGTTCCGCTTTCGCATTTATTTTCAAGCCGCGATGGCATAGTCTAGCATCGATCGGGGGTACGCGAATAGACGGACGAAGCGAACGCGCTAGTCGAGCACATTTGTCGTAATAATACATGTCCTAAATCAGGACAGACCGCGAAGAGCATCTTCGGTTCCCACGATTCTACGATTCGACTGCCTATTCAATGCGTTATCAACCACGAATCGGCTTGTTTATTTCCGAAATTACTTTGCTCTTCCGTTGCCTTTCCAAAATGCTATATTCGGCGTATATGCTATAACAATACGGTGTTTTCTCATTGGGACAATAATAGTTGCGTTACAAGCTTGAATATTTCCAAGCGGTTTTTATCCGATAAATGGAGTAGCTATAAAAAACGTTCTTCCGAAAATACAGAATTAATCCTATCGAGAACATACGCTTAAACGATACTTATACCCAACAGGAACGTCAGAGACGCACTGCGAATGCATTTGTAAATTTATGGACCGAGGATTTATCGAAAGCACAGTTTAGAGGAGATTTGTAAATTTACTTAAACGTCGTTCCTAACGTTTTCATCCGTCGCCATGTCGTCTCCGCTAATGCCAGCAGGATCTATAGCTCCAGTGAGGAGTATTTATCTTACGACATTCTACCACTAGATATATCCACCCAATTCCTACCCGCTCCGCCATTCCTCCGAGAAACTGTAATCCTATATATTCGATACGATGTTAAAACGGTCTTGCAGAGCACTGCGCCTTCGGATGGATAGGGTGAATTAATAATATACGCAGCGCATAAGTACGATTGTTCCACCGTTTTTGCTCCGTCCTGAGCCCTTGCCAAGTGGTATATTTAATCTAAAATATTAGCAAAGTAAGTACGGTTGCCGATAATAAATACAGACGATTGGATCGATATAATGGAAGGTTCCAAAACGAATAAATCTACCGTACGCCAATCGTGTTATAATCGTAACGCAAGTAGCAATTGGCTAAATCAATACACCCTATCCTATCCTCTGTAGCTAAATATCGAAGTCAGCCACTGGGACACGGTCAACCAGCGGTCCCCGTAGCTTACGCTAAACCTCCAATTCGTCGCGAGTCGCGGCGCGACCAGCGCGGCGAAATATCCACCGGCATATCTCAAAGAAACAAAAGAACGACGGTGTAAAACGAGATCCCCTCGATCGCCATGAATGGGCTGAAAGGACTTTCAATTAAAGCGGCGTAAAGGCCGCGAGGACGGCTGGTTTAAATAGGATCCAAAGTGGCGCTTTGTCTCCCCCCCCCCCCCCTCTTGCAGGGAATCAAGTCGGTTTTAAAACTTCTGGAATCGGCCAGACTTTGGGGAAACCACCTGTAAACGGTAGAGCGGGCAGGACCCTGGGAGGGCGCGGAGTGCGGGGGAAGGGAGGGCGGGGAGGAGGGGGGCAAATCCTCCGGAGATTTATGCGGCCCAAAATGTACCGCCACGCGATGGTTTGTCATAGCCGCGAGAGGATGAATCCCGAGGGTGAGGAGGGGGGTCGAAGGAGGGCGGCCGTCGCGCCCGACGGGAGAATAAGAATTCGTAGGAAGCCTTCCACCATTTCGAATGGCGGACGTGGCAAAGCGGGCGAAAGGTCGGCGCCGTCGTTTGAAGCTTTCGTACGAGAAAATCCAGCCGCGATTGTTCCCCTTCGGAGATGGAAATGTACACTCTGGAAATTCTACCGTTCGCGCATTCCGAGAAAAACCCTGAGAGAAATGCGGGTCTAATTGGTCGGAGGAAAAGCGCGCGGCTCTGTTCGCGCGTATTTTCGAGCCGAGCGTATTATTCGCTTAAGCGGCCATGGACGCTATTGAAGCGCGTGAGAAGGGCGGCGGATGGAAGGTGTCGAGAGCCAGTGAGATAGCGCCAAGTGAACGACGAGTCATCGTGTATCGGCGTAAAGATGGATAGAAGCGCGGCACGTGCTTGTTGAGAATAAATAGCGAGCTTTGGTAGATCGGCCGTAAGCGGGGGATCCCGCTCCATTGCAAAGTGTGACGTCACGCGACCTAAATGTGAATCCCCGAAAATAAGATTTCAATACTCAAGAGCGTCGATCGCTGGCGTAAGTTCGTTTCTCACGCTCGTTCGATAAAGCTACTATTTTGATGCACGATATTGTGATAATTACGATGTAGCATTTGTAGAGCAACGTGGGTTACTGGAAGTCGTATCACGGGCGCGAGAGAATATATATTCGGTACTTAAGAAAGTATACGTAATAAAACGTATCTTCCTTTATCGCGTATATTTTCCAACAACGCTCTGCTCAGTGCTGTATGCTACTTGCGATCGAAAAAAAAGGGCGACTAAGCGATGACGAACACGATGGCGGAAAGATCCAAAAGGAAGGCGGCGAAAGCTCGAAGCACGAGCCGTTAAATTAAAGGCGCGAGAAGATGTACGATGTAAAACACGGAGTAGGGAGAGACGAGCATCGAGCGTAAAACATTAAGGAGATCTCTGGCAGCTCTTGACTGGAGGATTCATGATGCAATTGCACGCCTTTCCCCCGAGCGTGAGGCGTGTAATACCTATAATCTGGAAATCGGCCGATAACGATAATCTATTACGATGAAATTGAGCCGCACGATGAGAAAGCGGCGAGAATTCTAAATTCGCAGCGGTGGCGATGTTCTTACTGTGAAAATGACAAAACGTCGAGTCGATCTATTGGTTAACGTCCGATTATCGAACAAAAGTCGACTGGCTTGTCGATGTGGAAAATGCTTTCCTCCTTTAAGCGTTGTACTTATTGAGTATCGTTACTTAAATATCGTTCGACGGCCAAAGCGTTGGATCGAAATTCATGAATTTTTCAAGAAATATCATTCGCAAAGTTACGAGCAATTTGTTGAGAATGTTATTAAAACTGTGCGAACGGAAGCATTGGAAAAATACTTACCCGCGCTTTCGCCCTTGCAAAATGAGTGATAACTAGGTCACATTGATCTAGATATACTGTATATTCGTGAATTTTTGATCTCTAAATCCCGGTTGAGCTCGTAATCTTCCTCGATTCGGCGTCCTGAACGTATTTTGTTGCATAGATTATAATGGCAAAATCTTGCTAATAATTCATTCACAGTCCTAATGGCTGCTGCATGAATAAAGCGAATAAATGGTATCGAAACTTCTAAAATATCAGTGACACGTTTATCTCGCGTCCAAGTGGAACGAGCTTGCATAGTATCATAATACACGATTAATATTTAGAATATATAAAGGCAAAAATAATAGAGATTCTCAAACGCAAAATTATCAAAAGAGAATCGTTGGTAAAAATACAGCTCCTACTAAAAGCCTGGCAATATGCTTCTTCGCTCGAATATTTACATTATCCTTCCCACCATCTTAGTCTTTCGTGCTACATAACACCGAAGCTAATTTACAAATCGTAAGTTACGCGCAATTTAAAGCGTGCAGCATCTGCCTCTTTTCGGTTCGATAATGCAAACATACGCGTGTCTGGATGATAAACTCTGCTTTCGGTTCTTGCTGGAAAAAAAGTCCCGTATGGATCATAAAAGTTTAAAAAGCTCCTTTGAAAGCTCGTAAATCACCGTTATGAATAAAAAACGTGCGGTAAAATCTCGAAAAACTTCGTCGAACGAACGAAGGTAATTCCACCGACGCATACGTCGCCATGTAAACCGATAATGACGATGGATAAATAAGCCAAATGTAAAAGCCCAGAGGCAGCCAATATTTCCACATTCCTGATATCAGCACCAGAGTTAGGCAACTCGTCAAAATGACCATCCAATATACAGGAAATAATGAAAATATTCAAACACCATCGCAATTTGAAACGAACGTACGTGGAAAGAATAAATTGGACGCAACCGTCTATGGCCCTAACATTAACCACGCGAGTACCCAAAAATACATGCTACGCATATATAAAAAAATGTCGTAAAGATCGAGAGCGATGCGGTGATACCTAAATACGCGAAAGGTGGATAAAACTTTGAAGACCGCTGATTCGAGTGGCGGCGTTAGGTTCGGCGTTAATTTGGTGGCTGCATAAATATTCCCTACGATAAAATCCTCGTAATTTACTCCGTAGGTACGAACGCGAAAGATGATTTCTCGAAGGAACTTTCGGCAAAAGCTTCCGGGCGCGGCAAAGTAATTCGTACGTTTCTCGCAGCCCTTGGGCGCGAGGAATTGCACACTGTAAATCCGCGGCACAATGGCCAGGCGCGATGTTGCGAGTCGTATCAGGGTACGTGTACGAGGGAAAAATATGCCGGCTTGAGAAATGTTCACGCCGACGCAACAATATCGCGCGCTCGGCCGACACGACCGAATTCTGTAGCCCCGCCGAGGAAGACGCGCATTCTAT
This sequence comes from Ampulex compressa, assembly GCA_038496175.1. Taxonomy (NCBI): domain Eukaryota; kingdom Metazoa; phylum Arthropoda; class Insecta; order Hymenoptera; family Ampulicidae; genus Ampulex; species Ampulex compressa. Next base: position 46,953 of record JBCFXI010000742.1, read on the forward strand.
TTGTCCTAAAGATACGACGAGCGGCTAGACCAAAAAGTATGCCGTAAGAAGACACGGGAAAACATCTCGAGGGAGTCGAGGTGACGCAGTAACCGCGGAGCCTTGGTACACTGGAAAACCACGGCTACGCTTTGGCCGTGAGGAGTGCGAGCTCCTGGCTTCCTTTTAGCGCCTTGCACTCGATACGCGTGCTTGCGACTTTTACCAACGATGCATCCAGTCGATATACAGGACTATATTCACCCTTTTGCACTTCGATCTCGCCCTTTTGCCAATGAAATCGGTCCTTCTCAGTGTATGAAAAACCCCATATTTTTGTGGACGTTATATGCTCCGACTGAGCACGCTGATCGATTTGGCAACATCACCCGGGAACTGGGCGGCAAGTAGTCGGCATTTTTTTATTAATGAGAATATTTCACGACACATTCGGTGTATATTATAACGAAATATTGGTTCGTGTTTTTATTACCGTTAACCTACTTTCACGCGGTACATTAATTTACCAGGATATATTTCGGACATCCTCGAGCGTAAAAACGGAGACGAGGATCAGCTTTGCGAGGTAAAAACCGGCAAAACTCGGAGTTTCTCGGCAATAAAATTTTTATCAGCGGAGAAATGCCCGTTTTTGCAGGTGGCCAGGGTGATAAATAAATGCATATTAAACACGGTTGAACGTTTGAAGGGGACGAGCGTAAGTTAAGGATCCGCGGATCCACTTGCGAGCGTATTTCTCAGCGGTAAGCCGGCGAGGCGAGGTGGGGAGGGGGGTGGGGGCGAAACACGCCTAAAGCATCCCCGACGTCGTGGTAAAAAATTAACGGTCCGCTTTACGAGCTGCTTTACAGTCAGGATTTCACGCGTGTGCGCGTTGTTACTAAGAATGTGGGAACGGAGGAAGTGATGAGAGTGAAACGGCAAAAAATCACTCTAACCTCTCCCCTCGCTGTAATTCTTCGACGTATCTCTATCATCGGTAACGTTATAAACTGTACCTAAATTAAGCGCATCGAACGACGAAAGAAAAGGTCAAAACGGCCCGAACCATAGTACGTGTCGTAATAAAAACTCCACGCTTTTAAGAGATTGTTTATGTCGTATGCATTTTGCTAGTAACAATACGGAAACGGATAAACGTGTACGATGGACGAAAAACCAGAAGCGGAGAAAAATCATTCCAACCTCTCCTCTCGCTATAATTCCTTTACACATCTGTACGGATAAAGTTATCATCGTAGAGACATCGACGTGGACACAGCCCTATATTTTTAAAGCCACGAGCAAACGTGGTGGGTCAAATCCCTGGGTGAAAGCCCTTGTTTCGAAAAACAAGGGAACGCGGTAAGTCAAAGGGACGGATGAAACCCTACATTTGGAAAAACGAAAGGGAAGGTAGCGATAGCGGTATAATCGCGAGTAAATTCCTACTGACGCGTCAGTAATACGGCGCTCGTCGTCGACCTTTTGTGCAGCGCGTAAAATTTCCTGAGCCAGTAGGCGCCCACGCTTTATTATTCCTTTTACGACGTTATGTAACATGCGAGGGCAGCAAAGCGCATTAACCTCGTACGTCAGCCGCGTATAAGAGTAGCGTGCTGCAAAAAAACAACAAAAGGATAAAGTATTCGAGAGCGAGACTGTTCGCGCGTTTTTTAATGAAATTATCGAGTTATACGAGGTTATTAAGCACGATCGACGAAAGTTTTTATCGTTGGCCGCTTGCAAGGTGTTGAAAGATGCCTTTGAAATATGTAATGGTAATCGTGCCTCTTTAGGTCTTCGGGACCTTTTAGAGGACGCATATGGGCTCGAGTATCGAAGACAAGACTTGTGACTAACTAATTTGTAAACTTACCGACGAAAAACGTCGATTCACGTTCCCTCCATTTCGAGCATTATCCTTCGAGGAATAAATATTAACCTTACTTAAATCTATTACACGATGAAACACGGTGAAAGCTCTACCATGGAGAGCAAAAATATTCAGCCAGAAAATGTTATTTACGTATATACCTCGGAGTAATGGAAAGATTTACGGAAATTCGATTCTTAATATCGTGAAAATAGATAAAATGCGTTTTAAATATACCGGTAAAGTTTATAAAATTGACCGATAAAGGTATATCGACTTATATATATTTGTTCCTATTTTTCAAGGAATTTTATAAAATTTAAAGTACGACCGGTTCAAAAAGCATCCAAATACCGCCTTTAAAACTTTAACTACAGGGCAATCCTTATCCTGTTAAATAACCAGTTAAACACTGCCATACAATAATTTTATACAAATTTATTCAATCGATTCGGTCGCATAATGAGAAAAAGTGCCCGGTTATTTTACGCAACAACGGGTAGTACAATTTAAAGGCAACGTACATGCATATAAACCTAAATTGAATAAAAGACGATTTAATAAGAAACAAGCGTCTTCCTCCGGCCCGAATCACCGAACAAGTCCGAATACGCTGGCTGGTGCAGAGTATAATACACGGTCGATGATGGGGGCGGCTAACGAGTGCCCTCGTAAGGGTGACTTTTACGAGCAGCCGCCATTATTCTTTCGCTCGATACAAAGGAGATACCTCCCCAATAGCTGGATATATTCGCCGTGTTGGCTTCCACCCACGAACTTTCGGGATTTACAATTGCGCCAGATATCCGCTACGCCCATCGTATTTGCGCGGAGTGCCTCTCGCTTATGTAACGATAATCCATCGGCCACTGCCAAAAGATCAGTTTCCGCAGGCGAACGACGTTCCTACGCGTTATGATTTATTAAAAAATGATGAAGAATGGTCCTACGGAGCACCGTACCCTTGGACGAATAGGGTGAATCGATAAAATATGAAACGCATAAGTACCATTGTTAGTATAATGAGCGAACTTTATTTTGCGTAAATTCTTCCACGCATCTTTGAGATGTAGACACACGGAGTAAGACGTAGTGATTTACCGTCTTTAATTGGACACAATATATGATATACACGGTGGGCTTATCGAGTGATAACTCCTGGTGCGATGGATTGGACGAATTAAAAGATCCGCCGTTCTTTATACGACCTTTCGGCTCGAACGTGGGTCCTCTTCGGGTATATTTATACTTGTAGAAAATAAGTATCATAATGATGATACGTTATAACGTTGTACAACATATCTATGCATTCGCAATACATCCATCTACCATGCTTCTTCTCCTAGACGATAAATCAAAAGTAAAAGCGTAAAGAACGATCGGCTAATGTAAAGCGGGAAGAACGGACATTGGGCATTATTCGCAAAGGACCTTTGATCCGCCGAGAGTTAACGTTTCGAGCGCGACGACCGTAACGAGAGACTCATCGAGAAAACGACCGGAGCTCGGTAAGAATAAAGTTTGAAGCAGCACTCGAGGGGAAATAACGTTTACGAGTATATTCTATGGGGCACTCGGGGCAAGAAGAGGGCGAAGTATCGAAGTGAGAACTCACGGACGATTAGAAGTCTCTCTTTCTCTCTCCCTCCCTCTCTCTCCCTCTCCCTCCCTCCCTCCACCCTCGACGCTCTCCCCAGGCGGAAGGGTGGAAGCCAGCGGTTCGTGTGCACACGCCGAACCTACGGTGATTTCCCATCGAGAAAATGCAGGGACGAATGCCTTTCAGTGCCAATCGGGACTCCTTTCAGCCCGCCTCCTGCTTTGCATTCGCTTACCCTCGTGGTACCACCCTTCGCAGCTCGGCCTGCCCCCATGAATCACGAGACCCTCCGGACGTAAGCCTCGTGCCCTATCGCTGGGTGCACGCTTCGCCCCTTTAGGAGGCCCTTTCGAGCCCTGGCCAACCTCGTTTGGCTCCTCGAATCAAATTCCAAGGTCCCGGAGGCCACCGGGGGGCATAACTTCCACGCTCGGAGCTCGTCTTCTTCGACCGCACTTTCGCACTCCGGGCGCCACGTTAGGAATCATTTCCTAACGCGTACATCGCGGGGAAATAGCTGTCTGGAGAATATATCCGTTGCCTCGAAGGACAATTATGGAGGTGCATCGAGAAAATATTCTTAAACGATCGGTTAAAGCGAAATCGATGTGAAATATCGAGCGCCATTTACAATCGAACCCCCGTTTTACGAACGTCCAACAAAGTCGACTTACGTAATCCTCTTAAGTCGCACTCCAAAGTATTATATAAGCCCCTATATTCGAAAGTGACGCGAGTCCATTTTTCCTCATTCCGAGATACTTAAGACGTCGCCTCCACCATCCACGTTTATCCGAATCCAGCTTCGAGCAATCTTCTTCAAAGTTCGACTCGCGCCTCTTTCCGATACAACGACTCCTGCGCAGCGATGCCCATCTTAATTCCGACAAAGCGTAAGAAAATGCATAAGTTTCGAAACGACACCGAGAAATTCCATACGTCGGGAAAGAGTTTCCGTCGGCGCGCTCCGTCGACAGGTGCGAAGTTCCACCAAGAAATCGAGGAGAAAGACATCCCGGAGGTCGATCGCGCGGCAATTTCCATCGATTCCTCGCGCAGACACGATATCCCAGCGAGTACCTCGGCGAGTTATCCTTCGACACTTCGGACAGCCCGACGCGCGGAATTTCCTCTATGGAAATCAACTTTGCCCTGACAGCGCCGCTACTTCCGCGCACTTGACGTGGCCTGTCTGTGCGCTGCGGGCGTGTCGACGGAAGGTCTCGCAGACGGCGGTGCCTGACTTTCAACCCCTAACGAGGGAACATCGGCGGAGCGAAGATTCGCTTATCTTTTAACCCTGGATTATGCGGGTGTCGTCAAATCGACGAGCTTATGGTTCAAATTTCATATTCGTGTGAAATGCTAAACTCTGTCTTGCCTGTGCGTCTTGTTGCGTCTATAGTGTCTTGAATCGTAGTGTTTTTAAGGTGTGAGCGTTCGAAGGTTTTGTTTTGAAAAAATATTGGAAATATACCTTCGATTTATACGAGTTTTGAGTAGTGAACTTGACATAGGTTTCGTAACGATGTTCCTCGCAGTAAAATATTGTAATCTGGAATTTGAAAATGGTATGCTCGGATGCCGTAGTCGAAATGCGGGTAGAAAATATAAGGGAGATTTACTGTAAAAGTATAATTGGAAATTGGGGGACGAAGGTAAAAATATCGGTAAATTGACGCTTGTTCTCGGCGTAATTTTTGCATTCGTCGTTCGATTATTTTCTCGATTCTACGCGCTTTTCTAAAGAATCGCGATATAAACATCGGACAATTTTTTGTTCCTCCTACTTTTCGGTTTTGCGGGGTGAAAATATTTCTTAAAGACGACTATGTGTTTTCCGTAGCATTATATGTTTTACAAATTAGGACATATGTTAGAAATCCGTTGGATCGAAATTGAACGCGTTTCGACGCTTCGGGAACTCGCGTAGGACACTTTTCAAAAACTTATTGTTTGCGCAAAGCTTTTTTTTTAAACAAGCTTCAAGATTACGTGCGGCGTAAACAAAACCAAACAAACAAGCGGAATCAGCTCGATGTCTATCGCGCTGACCTCTCCTACGATCGTCCTTTTCATTCGCGAACGAACAACGAAGCACTTTTCGAACCAGCTCGACCGAAACAACGAGATAACGGATTCTCGATTCCAACCCACTGTAACCCAAATACTTTCCGTATTCTCTTCTCCGAATATTTCGATATGTCGTGCCCTTTGTACCGCGGAATAATAGTTTCAACCTACTCTTATTATTACCGACTGTATCACCGTAAGTAATAAGAAAAAATATTTGCGACGTTCATTATTATCTCGTTCAAGGTTTTAAAGTATCCTCGGGCCGTTAAAGTCCGATAACCCTTGAACGAGAAGGAATGTGGGCAATGGAGGCTCAATCGTAACTGGCAAAATTACACGAACGCTTCTCACGTTCTCGACGTCGACGTACATCCGTATTCAAAAGTGAAGAATCAGCGGTTCTCGTTTGCGTAAAACACACCTCAAGATACCAGAAAACGCGCCAAGTATTCTTCCCAAATGACCACGGCACAGTGGAGAAACGACGTCTTCGCGCCAGTCGGTTATTGCGCACTTCGTAGGTACACTATCGAAAAACCACGCGTCCGTTTGCCGCAAGAGCACAAGAGGGACCGACCGACTACCTTCGCGTCCTTATTTACCTTTGCAACGTACATATGCACATCCAATGTCCCCTGATAACGAATTTGCTCCTACACAGAGACTGGCTTAGGCTAACGCTACACCTTGGTAAATAAATCCGTTGCTCTGCTCCCCTCTAATCCTCCCAATCCTACCATTCATCGGACCTCCTTCGGTGCTCGGGCTTACGCGTGTATAGCAAATCTACAGAAATATCCTACTATATAACTAACTATATAACTATCCTATAATATTGGAAAGAATTATTCTTCCAAAATAGCGATTGCCAAATGTCAAACGAAATTGGTGTCAGAGGCAGCGGATAAGTTTTCGTCCTTTAGCCCATAGAAAACTCCGCGAACTCCGCTCTGATCCTTTCCAAGATCTCTTTTTCCTATTACACTTGACTTTTCGAAAATCCACACAAACACCAAGTTGATAATCATAACGGTAGAGGGAATAAGAAAGTTTTCCACAAATACCACCGTCAAAAGTCGAATAAAAAAATCGGCATTAGCACAAGCGGATAAGCCTTTGTCCTTCGGACCACGGAAAATTGCAGAAAGTTCCCTCCGATCCTCCCCACGCTCCCTCTCCCGATTACATCCGACTTTTGAACACGAGTGTATGGTAGTTGGAGCTCTTCGACGCGCGCAAAAAAAAAGTAGACGATCCTCGTGCGGCGTGTGCCCACCGAACGGTTTCCAATTTGGCGAAATTTTACGAGCACCGGCCGTCTATTTGCCTTGTCGTGCGGCAGCTGGTGGACAGGTGCCACGGTACACGGAAACCGGCCGTTTCCTCCTTTCCTGTTAATGCCGCACGACCGAGCGTTCGGAATTTGGCCGAATACGATCGGCCCTTGCGAAATATCCAAAAGTATTGTAGCAAAATGCATGTTTATTTAACGTAATTCGTGTGATTATAAGGAATTATTAATTAACGATTAATAATGACCTATTATTCCAGCCAACGGATGGTGCATTCATTTCTCTTATGTTTCGGTATGAGCTTTGCACACTTTTCAAACGATCGCCATAAATTGGCTACAAACGCAGGAAACCGTAGAAATGGGATGATGTATTTTTGCGTCACCCGGTGCCTAGTAAAGGACACGGATGACGCGTATGCATCATCCGGCGCCAATGTCTTAACAATATGAGAGTTAAGATTTAGGTACAGGATCGAACGTCACACTTTGTCGTTCTGCTCGTGGTGCTCTTCTTTCCTGTTTATTATCCGTACTCTCTATATTCACTCTCTCTGTAATCACTCTGTATAGTGTCTCTGTATACATCAGAGAAGACTGTCGTGGCTCGTCCTTGTCCCAGGTAAGCGCTTAAGCCTCGTACACGACACTACGTGGCCATGGCAACGCTGCCACTTATTATCGTTGATTAGAATTTTGATAAGCAATTAGGCTGCATCGGTGATGTCGCGCCCCACATTTTGAGAGACACGTTAACACGTCCGCTACCGGAAAAATGGAGAACGTCTCGGCCTGGTTGCCAAAAGTATTCGAGAACGCGACAAAACTTCTCTACATGCAATATCAGTCGCGGATATAGCGAATAATAGAAATATTCCGTATTTACCATTAAGTCTGTGGTATAATTAGGCGTTAATAAAACGTGCAATGGAGCGTGAAAGAAATTCGGGCTATAGCATGGCTGGTCCAGGAATCGAACCCCGAACCTTTCGTTTTCGGGGCCACCGTACTAATATGAATATTCAATATTTATTTTATTTTTTGCGACACCTGCCTCGAAAGTTCAATTTTCGATCGTTGTACGTCGAGGCGAAAATAGCCGATATCTTCGGCTTTGACCGTACGTTTTATTTTACCCCGCTAGTGCGCAAAGTACTGAATTTTTAAGCGCTCTGCGTCGTGGCGAAAGCGCCCAATATCCTCACTCTCGACCATACGCTTTACTTTACCGCACTAGAGCGGAAAGTCCTCCGTTACTTTACCGTTTCAATCGAAGTCGCTCACGCGAACGTACCAACTCCATGTCGGATAGTCGCACTGTCGTTGGAGAACGTAATCCGAAAGCGTGCAAAGTGCAACTTGATAAGTTCCTCCGAAATTGTACATTCAAAGCAGAGCTGACAAAGAGCAATGTATCCTACGAGTGGACCCGGCGGCGAATCTGACGATCGTCACGGACGATATTCGCTTCAAGGTTGACGTCGCGTCGACAAGAGGACTCGCGTGGTTGCCGTGCACTCGCCCACGGCTCGTACCGACATCCACGACACTCGACCTCCTGTCCATATTATGTAAACCCAAAGTTCGCGTTGCAACGCCACGATCGTCAAATAATTCGCTCCTTAGTCCACTGCTACCATAAACCACTATTCCCATGAAGGATCTCTTTGTAATTTATTCCGATTACAGGCCACTTCCCAGATGTATGTACCAACATATCGGACCAGCAGATATCTCGCAGTTGGCAGTGAACGTGTAAAAACGGCTTACCCTGGGCCGAAAATAAAGCGTAAAAGTGGAAAATTGGGGGACCTCGGAGGCGGGAGATTTGGGGGGTAACGGGGCTCTACGTAAATCGTTGCGTTGCAGCCCGAAAATCGTAGTTTGGCGACACACCGGTAAAACGAAGCAGGGAATACTGTCGGGCAGGTTGTTCCGGAGCGGTGCTCTGCATTTTACGAGGGAATCACCGGCATTGCATACGCCGGGTACGTGCAAAGACCATTGAAACCCTGCCAATGGAACGTTAATCCGGATCACTCGCCTGTCACCGAAAATTTACCGTGCCTTGGCTGCGCAGCCCGTGTCCGATTGGATTTTCGGCCAAACTCCTGCAAGATCGTACGTGGCCCCTATAGGGCTTTCGCGCACCGTGCCTCTCCGGGAATAATAGTGCGGCTGAATTTCCTCCTCGTGTCGCACCTAGCGGGGACTTTATTGATGGACGAGCTAATGGTGGAGGCCGAGGCGAGAGGGGAAGAGAAATTAGACGTAATGATTCCTATCCTCTCTCCCGCTCGTGCCTAGTTAATCGAAGAGACGGTCAGTGGTCTTTGCGAGCAACGGCTCCAGGTGTGATGGATTGGATTAATGAAAGCGCCCGATGCGGATACAACGTTTCGGATGCTAAACTTCCCACTGTTTTTGTGGAAAGTGGTGCACGACGAATGCACGTTGAATCGAGGTGAACGACATCGTTGTCCACGCTGCCTCTCCGTGTATCGTTAGACACGAGTGAACCGAGAGACCTTTTAGTGGGTTTATATGAGCGATTCGTGGGGGCGGATATAAAACTAAGATAAACGACGTTATCGTCGGTGCTGATCTCTCGGTATCTCATCGGACGCGATAGTATCAAAGGATCTTGTATCGCCTTTAGAGAGAGAACTGTGTGGTAAGTCGAGACTAAATCGGGGTAAACGACATTCTCCGTAATCGTGGATGTCGTTATCTCTTTAGACCTGGCGAAACTGATAAAAGGTCTCCATTGTCTTTATACGGAATCGCTTGAAAACCGACATCTGTAATTTTGTAGGAATGAATCCTCTACTTCCTTCTCAGCGGCTTAAAGTAGAAGATGTATTCGTGAGAAATTGGAAAGAGGAATCAGCGACGATACCAAAGGTCCTCCGACATTTCGTATCTTTTTCTTTTAAATGTACACCGATGATTTACATTTACTTGTCAATCGATACAACTGTCCACGCATTAACATCTCTTCGGTACGCGCTTCTCGCTTTGCAAAAGTAAATCCTCGTCAAAAAAATTCAGAATGGATATATCGACAACGACAAGGTGGACGTTTACTCCTAAAGGCGTAAAATCGCGAAAGATCGGAAAGCGGGGCGGCGACCGAGGTCAAAGATTTTCCAATATTTCAGCGAGCATTAGTATCGTCGGTTTGGTTCGTCGTTGCGGCGGGACCCGCAGAGACGAGTCGCGGAATGTGATCGGCCCTCGATGACGTCGGCGGACCGAATAATGGAGGAAAATATCGACGGGCTTTCCTCTTCCGTCCGGAGGACCATTAATTTCCTCGGAATGCGGCTACTGGGGGGCTTAATTAAAAAATACTCACGGCAGCACAATTACGTAGGGCGGCTGGTTCACGCGCCGAGAAGTCCTCGCGTAAGATCCTGCCGAGTCTGGCGAATATATAAACAGAGTACTGTGGCCTGGTGTATCGAGAATTTGTTAATCGAGAAGAGCGTTTTTCTCTCGATCGTTCCGACCGGTATGAGCCTTTGATGAATTCTTTCGTCGCGTGCAGGGACCGTCCGTAGACCATCGTAATCACTCTGGAGTAATAGGCATTTGGTTAATTTTACCAATCGAGTTTGGTATATGTTCTTAGTACGAGTATAATCGAGTTAAAGGTACTTTGATGAAAATCTATTCCACCCTCGAATAACAGCGTTAGGTTAACTTACCATACCAATCGACTCCGAAGAACCGATAAAAAAGCTTTGCAAATTCATGCGGGTCGGTGTGAGGTCAAACGGTATCAAGTACGCCATTTTAATCGAGGCACGATGTATGTTGAAAAAAAATATTTTGCCCACAAATAACAGCTGTAAGGCGACTCATCGTAACAACCGACCCGAAAGAACCGATAAACAAAAGTTCCAGAAGTGTATCCACGTCGGTGTAAAGACGGACAGTATCGAAATGTGCCGTCTTAATTAAAACACGGTGTAGTTTAATTAAAAACTACCGGTGGAAGATCGCGCCGGGCCGCCTCCTCTCCGTGGCCACTGGCGGCCCCTGAATACCCAACGCGGCATAAAGAAGCAGGCGTGGAAAACGTAATTAACGTGTGTGCCTTTCAAACGCGAAATGCCTAGGAGTTGTTGGAGAATGGGAAGAAGGCCCGGGTGTTATTTGCCGCGGAAAGAAAGCGAACGAAAGCGCGGGTGGGCGCTTTTCAAAAACTCGAGGCCCGCTTAGTTCGCGGGAAGGAAAATCCCCAGAATAAAATCGTTTCTTGGATACGAAGCTCGTCGCCTTTGCGAATCAGGGCCTCGACTCCGCTGGACGAAGGTTCGATGCTTCGCGTCCGCGTTTCTTTCTTACGACGTTTTATTTCTTACATCGTTGCTTACGAAATGATTTTTCTTTACGATCTTCGTTTTGCGAACGTCGCATCGTTATAGGTTAAATATACAGGTCGTATATGTAAGTTAAATAATGAATATCGCGAAATCCTACAAATTAATTCATCGAGGTATCGATGATGTACGAGAGCATCGATATTTTCTACTTCGTATTTCATGGAGTTAATCGCTATGACGAACTCGAGAATAGTTCTCGACGAAATGATCTGCCAGTTTCGATGTAAAGCAGACCTTTATTATTTTGTTCGTTCGATGAGAAGTGTATCTAGGTGCATTAGGAGAATCGAGTAGGTGCATAGCGGCTCGCTTAACGATCGGTCGCGACTAGGCTTAGGAAAATTGGATCTATTTATTACCGAGACCACTCGAACGGACCGTTCGAACTCACTTACGTTGTTCCAGTCTGGTCAGTTTCAATCCTAATTAAGAGGTACAACGATAAAGTACTCGCTTTCTCTCGAGTAGCTGTGCTTCAACGACGAGGGCATTGATCGGCATTTTCATCGTTTGCATCGGCATTTTCATGGACGTGCAAATAACTCCGAGCCATACACGCTACTACTTTACTACAAGTTTTGCACTGCAAATTTCACTTTGCAAATCAAATTTATCCGTTTGCAATCCAAATGCTTCCTTTTGCAATTCAAATCTTTTTTGCAAAATTGTTTTCTCAAGTTTTTATACAAAAAAAGGAAAAAAATCAAGTCAAAATTTATCGTCAAAAAGTAAAGAAAATGTCATTCGAGTCTATACAAACATACGCGCGTGTAAAATATTCGAGCAAAAATAATGATCGATTCGGTACGTATAAAGTTCCTAATTATGCACAAATATGCTCGATAAATTACCATTGTAGGTGCTTCGTAACCAACGCGCGCATTGGAGTGTAATACCGTTTGAATCGCACTTCTGTTCAATGCGGAAAAGTAGGTGGCTCTTTCATCCGTACAGTCAAACGGACCGCGCGCTTGGATTTACCGTTATTATTTATCAAAGTCGTAACAAACCATTATTTGCATATTATTTTGCTTCCATAAGCAAAATAATAATGACTTCAATGAGACAATACTCATTGTTTATGAGCGGAGAGATAGCGCAAATGCGCCGCCCGACACTTTTCGCGACGGAACGATCGCGTTGCCTGGCATTTTTCATCACGAAACAAGAGAAGCGTAGTCGAGCCGCTTGGCATTTCTTTGCCAGATTTTTGCAAAGGCTCGCGGCACTAGGGTCGTATAAACCAAACCCTTCGTACCACGCGATAAACAGACAGGCTTTGTTCTTCGTTAAATTTTCCGTACCAACTGCCAAGGACATTTGCGCTTTTACCTTTTTCATGCGACACACAAATAAACGTGTAGGCTCGGTCGAAAAACTACCGTCGGAAAATCTAGACGTTTTCATACAAAATAACGGGCCATACGCGCTTTGTTATCTTTCGATCGAGTCTTTCCAAAGGCCCGTGATACACAGACCGTCAAATAATAAAGAAAAAATCAAATATATAAACTCACACCTCTAAACCGTTAAATCTAGTCATTGCTCGTATTCAATAATGGCGATTAATAAGTATGATCGATGCACTTTTACCGTGCCTTATATAAATTTCTCACATCCGCCACTCGCTTCGTCGCTTTATGGAACCTTGCGATTTTGACAAATTTGATGACGAATACGCGACAAAAATAACCGCGTAGCAAGTAAGGAATATAAAATATATAAATATGCTACAAGGCACGGTAAAAGTAGATCGACCGTACTTATTAATCATAAATGAAAATCAGACGTAGAATGCGGTGTACGCGCAAAAGGAACGCAAGGTGTTTCAAAAAAATCATATCTTCCCCTTATTCTTTCGCTCGCTCATTCCACGAACGCGATACTCATCGCGTCGAAGCAGAGCGAACCTCGCTTGGATCGAGCACGATAAGTATCGGACAAATATATCCCCGCAAAGTCGATGCACGACGAGTGGGGAGAAAAAAAAGCGTAACGTCCGCGTTCCTTCACCGTTAAGGCGCGACGGTATCGGAAAGTTCTGTTCCTCTTTCCCTCGCCCAGGCGTCCTGACAAAGTAGGGACCGATACTAAACTCCCGTTCCTCTGGGATACGAGCCGCTGCCTGGCTCCCCTCCTCCAGCCCCTCCGCCACGACCTTCTCATGCTAACATCCCGTATAATGCCTTATCCCGTCGTTACATCGTGTCCCCCAGAGCTGTATACGCTCGCGTCGTTACATATTGCAGGCGAGTTTCGATCCAAGTAGCTCAGAGGCAGGAGAAGGAGGCGGAGGAGGAGAGGCGAACAATGGACACCGCGCCGATCGTGGAAGCGGAAAAGGTATTGCACGAAAATATCAAAAGTTTCCTCGAGCAAAGTACGGCCTCGCTTCGAAGCCGCCCGACTTTGGCCCATTTGCGTGTATGCCGGCTTGCGCTAGAAATTTATCATTTTGCCCTTTAAATTCACGTTTCATCGCGATCCGTAGGAGCAATAGTTGCGATACAGGGATTGTTCACGTGGATGAAGCGGTCGTTGTTTGAAGAATTAAACAAAGTATTCGTCGAATGGAGTTTCAATTTTGAGGATGCTTCTTGGAGAAAGAAACCTTTGAGTTGCAAGAGGGAGAATTTGATTGGCAGAGAGATGGAGTTGAGCAACTAAAGGGTAAAGTTGGAGTGTAAAATCTGTACAGAAAATATCGCATCATCGTCGTATTCTCCTTTATTCTATTAGTAGCTTTGAATAAATAAAGGTGTCTAAAGAAAAAACGAATACGTAACTTGACGTCCCGATGAATTGTGTATGTCGAATATTACGTAATCGATGCTGATTGTAGCAATCGTTGATTGCGTAAAATTGTCCAGGTTGGTCCTTCGCGATTTGCTTCTTAATATTCTATTTTATATTCGGGATTAATCGGAAGATTAAACATAATGAATTAAATAAAATTGAACGCTTATACCAATACGGTAAGTATTTAAGGTCGATGTCATAAAAGTCATAAAAAATGTAATTTTTGAAATATTCACGTAAATTAAGTATCGAGAGAGAAATTTTAATCGCGATAGTTGACGCAATATCGCGCATCAATGGCATAGACATTATCGGTATTTTATCTAATAGCATTTCTCAATAATGCTCGATACGTCCAATTTTTTTACGAGCTAAAAATAATACTAACGCGTTCGTGCGCGGCTTGCTATTTAGCAACACCGTGGCCGAGCTCTAATGCATGTATACGAGGTGTCCTAAAAAAATGTATTTATTCTTTTAAGGTATGTTATCGGTATGGTATGTTACCGTATTTAATTTCGATTTAAATCTCTGTTAATATAATGACAAGTCTAATAAGATCGATTAAAGGAAATCGAATGGTATTATAGGATACACCAGTCTTTTCCCGTAGTCTACTTTATCATTCCTGCGTGTTCTGAAACGTTCAAATTGCGTTCCACTATTTTTTAAAAACTATTGATAACGCGGACTGATAGATCTGACAACATTGCGAAGTGTTTCGTTCGGAGTAAAGAGCCAGTACATTTTTTTGGGTCACCCCGTATATGCGATCTGATGATGATTACCGCGTAAGTACAGCTCGTATATGCGCTTATGATGCAAATGGGCTCACACTTGACTTGTTGCCTTATAATATCCATTTGCACTCGTGGCCAAGATTACCGACCAAACTTGAGAAACACGAATCGCGTTCTTACGATGATCGATGGGCCAAACGCGAAATAAAAGAATCGCGTTCATGCAACACTATAAGGATGAAATGTATGCTATAAAATAATATTTCCCTTACATAGAATATGAAGGTAAATAGTAAAGTTCCCACGTTTGTATTTACTATTAGTTTGATTTGTAAAACATTAGAATTTTATTCCGAAGAGGAAAGTTGAGTTAAGGTATGGTAATCAATATCATTCAAGTTTTTGTCTACTACGCTACGTTATGCTACGTTAATGCTACGTTATTCATTTTTGTAGGGCCTAGAAACCTCGTATCGATGCCGATTACCGTGTCAGTGCAACGACGGTATAAAATAAAAATCGTGCTATTTGCACGTTCAACATAGCAGATTCTAGTCAAGTTTTTAGCCATATTATGGATACGAGAGAGATAGAAGTCCGTCGAGTAGTATGTATATTTTTCTCGGAATATCCACCGTTAGAGCGCTATAGTTTTCACGTTCTATGTCCGCGTTGCAAGCTCAAAATTATGTTCACGCAAAGCTGCTGCAAAATACATCTTAGCGTTTACAGTACCGTATAATGGAATAAAAAACGTTGGGCCACTTGGTTATGTACCGAATACGCGCATATGCGGGGTGAACTATTTTTCATTCCAAGTTGAAATATTAAGGTACCTCGAAGCAGGCCGGTTAACAACACATCTCACCAGTTTCATTCCGTTCTATTATTTTTCAAAATAAAACTTCCGCAGAACCAAAGCTTTTTCGTCTTGAAATCCCACGGCTCAACGAATTAAACACGGCAGAGCTGCTTCATTATCCCGACAAAAGTGGTAAAATACCAAAGGATGCCGAATTACCGGGTAACGAGCTTTTAATGCCGATTAATCGTACCGACTGCATTTTCCCTGGGTAAAAATGAAATTGCTGGGTCGTCCAATTACTCAGCACCAGGTCTGTTTCAAGCTCCGAGAACCGCTTCTGCAATGCTTCCCAAGGACACTGCAAAAATCCCAAGGCCCCGCTCGCGTTTGTTACCAGCTAGGGAACATTCAACCTACCGCAAGTGCGAAATTTCTGTTGAGAAATTACTTTCGGCACCGTGCACGCTCGAGTTCGTTACACCGTAATTGACATCGACCCTTTGTCCCTTTGCGGAGTCAGCCCGTGTTCACGGTACACTTCACCCTATTAGATATGTCCACATTTTCGAGCAAAGTGGTTTCATTGAGAATTTCCAGTTACAAACAGCTCCCCTTATTTTCATCGAAATTTCCTTCGTGCGTTGGATTCAATTTAAGAATTAATTTCAAGCGTCCTTCCTTGGATCAAACGAAGGATTTTTCTTTTCGGTCAATCGTTCGCTCGTAAGGGCAGAAAGCCAACGAAGAAAAAAAAAAATATACATATATATATATATATACCTATACGCGTCCTTCGGCCCTGTCGATCGCTTTTGTCCAAGGCGCGTATCAATTTACCGAGTGGGCTGATTGTTCGGTTTAAGGGTATATACGCGCCGATCGTCCGCGGAGAATGAGAAGGAACGGTTCGTTTCTGCGGCCACAAAGTGCGAGTAAGTCGTCACTCGCAGGTGCGCGCGTAAATTCAAACTTTGGTTACCGCGACACATACGTACGTTATCATCGCGCACTGCTTCCCAGGTTCTATCGCCGAGTGCGCCGCGAAGTTGAATCGCTCGGACGAGTCGAGAAGTTTTGATTAACGTTAATTCGCGAATGTCCACGGAAGACGGACGTTTAATCCGGGCTCTCCTACGAAACGGGAATTGTTACCGATTAATATCGCACGGAAATATGCAACGTTCATGGATAAACCAGGATTCTGGCCTTTCTCGTGGAAATCATAGTTTATTATTTTATTTATGTTATCTTGGCTGGCGAAGCCAAGATCGTGACGTTATGGAAAACCGTAGCTCTTCAAACTTTTTTTCCAATTCGCTTTCGACGGTTCGATGTTTTTTTGCGATCCACTTAATCAAATTATCATAGGAATGAGACCGAAGATAAATAATACGGACAATTTTTGAACCGAAATATAAAGTGGACATTACGTATCATGGAATCGATGTGCTTCAGAAACGCTGCTCTATTCGATCGGTTATTCGAACCAGTAACATTCGTGATCCGATGCAATGTACTATTCAGCTGCGAATTTCCGATTAACGTTGATTCGAGACCGTTCATAAAACTCAACGTAAGCTTAACCCGGACTTTGTTACTTAATAGAAATTCGTATTATCGAGTCTACGTAATATGAAAGTATCGGAAGATGATGAATAGAATTTAGATCCTGACTTTTATCACGGCAGTCAAACTTCTTATTCGATAAATTATTCTATCCCGTAAGCTTCAAACTCTGATTCCACGTTCTAGCGCCGAGAGAGTCGAGAAGTTGAAGTGCTCGGTTCGGAAGAGGAATTCCGATTGACATTAATTCGTCGATGTCTACGGAAGACGAATATTTAACCTGAATTTGATTACGATGTAAAAATCCTTACCATCGAGTTTACATAATATGAATATATTAACATATTTCATCGTATATTTCATCGAGTCTACGTAATACGTCGTGTTTATAAGTGACGGATGGAATTTGCTTCGCGGCTTTTCCAGTAGAAGTCTAATCCCTTATTCGATTAATTATTCTATCCCGTAATCTCCATCGTCCGATCCCATATTCTAGCTAAGGAGAAAACCGAAAAGTTGAATCGC
The DNA here is from genome assembly GCA_038496175.1 of Ampulex compressa. NCBI lineage: Eukaryota > Metazoa > Arthropoda > Insecta > Hymenoptera > Ampulicidae > Ampulex > Ampulex compressa. The sequence goes on from JBCFXI010000742.1 coordinate 64,601, forward strand.
TCGGTTCGGCGAAGAATTTCTGATTAACCTTAATTTCTGAACGTTCACGGAAGCCCAACACGAGCTATTCGAACTTTCCGCCTTGAATTCCGGCGTTTCGGCTGTCGCATAGATATTTCACCCGCCAACTTGTTTCTCGTATATCGTACATACTCTCGTACCAGATGCCGCGTGGAATACGTGCAAACCGACATGATTGTGCGCGGATCCAAAAACTCTCCTGCTCGTTAAGGATCGATATTATCGATCAAGACGAGCATCCACGTTACTCCTCCATCGCGTCCACGTGGTACGTAGACTCATTATGGAAGTTCCTATTATCATTTGGCGCATGGTCGTAATTATCTTAAAAGTTATAATTGGAAATTCAAATAATAACTACACCGCGTGCGGTTTCGTTTTAATCATTAGTCTTCCGCTCGTTGTTATAGTTGACTTCTCTGTAGGTTTTCTGTAATAAGGGAAAGAGTGCAGGCTTTCTGGGGTGAAACGGGAGGAGAGAGAATCTTGAATTTGTCGCGAACTCGTCGGTGAAGGTAGATGGGTTCTGCTTTAGGTACGTGGATCTTCGTATGTGTTTCGAAATCATAGGAATCTCGGAGGAACAGAAATGCTCGTAAGAGGTATGTAAATCCTGTCCCGTAGCGCGTATCGACAAGGAAGAACGGTCTCTTTGTTGTCGCGAATTCGATGACGAGAAACTCTCGATCTCTCGAGTAATTCTTAACGCGAAAATACGGAAGCGATCGAAGCGATAGATCTGCAATTTTTTTAAAACAATTTGCCATGTTTCTGGCGGTAAATTTTCAGAGAATTTCCAGCATTTTACCCTCATCTGTGAATCGTTGAACGGATTTCTTTGTTGTTATTAACTGTCAGCTTTTGTTTTTATAGATATTCATAGTATATTTAAATGTACCGAAACAGCGACATGTTTGGAACCGCGCTATTTTTTTTCTACGTTGCAGCGTTCACTATCTCTTGTCGATCACCGTAATATATTTAATAAACAGCCTCCTGTTCGTTTATAAAAATTTAGGAATTAAATCTGAACGTCAAAAATTTGGCGATGTTCATAATATCGTTAATTTTATAATATCTATCGCTACTACTGATAACACCAATTATCCGCCCTAGATTGCGATATTTAAATATCGAGGAAAAAGGTTCGTGGGTAAAGAACGAGGTTGCGGTCAAAGTTTATCGATTCAATTTTCAACATTGATGCGGACAATATACGAATTTTCGCTACTTCCATCAAAGCCTCCATCCGCTCCATATACCGACGTGCTAGAAAAATCGAGGATTATTTCAGCTCGCGTTTCGTTTCACTTCTTTCGATTTCATCCCGTGACTTTTAGATTTTTTAAAAAATGTATGTATTGTACGATTAGAATGTATATATTATATTTTCCAACACATTGTTTTTTAGTTTAATATAAAGATCGCGCGTTGTTGGTCAAAACGTCACCATTAATTTCCAGTAAAAGTACCGTCAAACTGTAGAACAAAATATTATTTCTTTGAACGCACGAGAGAAGCAATATTATTATTACAATTTGTTGAAAATCAAGGAATACTTTGTCAATGACCATTAAAAATAACAAAAAATAACTCTGTCGTGGAAATTGAAACAACAAAGGCGGGTAATTTTTTTTCCACGGGCAGATTTTTCGAACCTTCGAAGTGGGAGGGAGCCGCGATACTCGAGCGTTGGTGCTCCTCGATTTCTAGTATTAATGCGGCCCACGTAAAGTTATGCAGCATTAATCACGAAGTCCGGACGTATAGGGGGCAGAGCGAATTATTCTTATCATATACGTCCTATATTGGATTTCGAAGTTCCAGGATATCCGGATGATCCTGGAAATTCATATTTCGATCCACGCACAGTGGTCAAAAATTCCAATTCTAGCTGGAGAAAAATAACATTTCCCGATTATTCCAAAACACATTTCATTAAGAGATATGTATTAATAAACATAACAAAACAAATTCTAAGAGTTATGCTCGACATTTCCATTTTTATTCACCACTACGCGTTGAGGAGTAAAGAAAAGCACTGAAATTTTGACATAACAAAATGGTTGCGCATAACAAAATGGAAAATGAGTAAACGTAAAACTAATTTGCGTTCTCTCATTCTTGTTTAAACTTAAGGCTGTAAATACAATGACTTTGAAATCAAAAATGTACTTTTACAATCGAGAAAGAAATCAAAGTTATACGTTCACTCATATATACACGATTCATATTTTTTTCATACACTATTTCCATACGAATTACTCAACAACGTCGAAAAAAACCAGCAAGAAATATAAATAGCAGTACAAAACAAAACTAGCTCCGCCAAATACGAAGTAATTCGCTCGATCACCAGTCGAACCAACGACCAGGAGTTATCTCGTATTTGGCAGATAACGCGTCGAAGCACGTTCAGAATGTCAAAATCTGAAGGAAAATGTCGGTTACAGTGGGTTAAAATCCTTTTATATTTCCAGGAAATCCTTGGGCGTATCGGCTGTCACGTAAAATCGAGGAAAGGCAAGGTACACATTCGTAGCTCCACTCGAGACGTTCGACTGTCTCGTTGGGTAGAAAACTGAGGAAGGAAAGGGGTCCTGGGGGTATAGCGTCATAAAAGGACTAGCTTTCGCCGATCTATCCTCTTGACACTTCGAACCTGCGAGGCCGTCTACCGTTTATGACGCGATCAATATACTCGAGAAGACCTTCTTCGAGGAACGTCGACGGTGGGAAGCCGAAAAAGTGAAAACTCGCGTATTTTTCTTCCTAATGGAAGGAGAGAAAGAAGGAGGGAGGAAGGGAGGGAGAGAAAGACCTTGTTTCGAGCAAACAAATTTCGCCCGTCGCGCCACGGATACCTTGATTTTATTCGTCTCGCGAGCAAATGTTCTTCTCAGAAATGTGACGACGGATATACGTTTTTTTAAGACGTGTGATCCGTTTTACGTAATAAGCAGTACACGGCTACGCGACAGTTTGTATCGCGACAATGCGGTTGGTGTCCGACGATCGAGCGAGCGGCAATACCAATCGGCAGAAAACAATTATACTTCTAAACACGTCGAGTTCCGATATCGATAAAACACGAAAAAATACAAATTACTTAGAGAAAAGATCAAAATTTCCTGCGCCGCTCCAAACTCGCATTGCCCGGACGATTGGTATCTCGCGAAAGGCGCTCTTAAAATAACCACTTGCAAGTAAAACCAACGCATTGCAGCAACGATCCTCCATTCGAAAAATCGCACATCTTTGCGAGGAGCGTCGGCTTCTCCTTTCAAGATCCACCATTCTCAAGATTTTGTCGCGTATCTCGGCAAAAATGGGAAGATTGAAAATCCATCGAGAACAGCCGTCTCCGCGGTTTAATAGAAACGCCCGGCTCACCCTTTCGAAACGAAGATCAAAATTTCCCGAGTTTCTCGAGAAGCCCGATCTCTTATTACTCGGGCCATCGGTACGCCGCGGAAGGCGCTCGAGGGATAACCGTGCTCGTAAGTAAGCAAATATCCGCATAGCCAAAGCACAAGAGCGATCCTCCACCCAAAGGGGGCACATCCGGAGATTTCCTCGGCTCTCTTGGCAGAAATAGGAAGATGGGAAATCGATCGAAAGCAAGAGCCGTCCCCGCGGTCCAATAGCGCCTCCCAGCTCCCCCTCGCCCTGCGATTTGCCAGCGGTCGGCCGAGAGATCAAGATTTCCTGCGTTTCTCAGCGAGAACTCCGACGTCGAGTTGTCCCATAGATATTTCATGTACCGCCTTGTTCCTCGTATATCATCCCCGTAACACATGGCGCCGTACCCAGGAGGGAATTGCCGCGAGGTGAGAGAGGAGGAGAAGAGCGAGGAGGGAAGAGAGGAGCGAGAGAGGAGAATCGTGTCTCGTCCGATGGCGAAGGAAGGTGGGTCGTGGCAGGGGCCAGCGGCGGGCCCCTGCCTTAATTTATCACCATCCAGCGCGTCTTCTGGAGACATCGCCACGAGACGTCCCCCTTCCGCGCCAGGATGGCTCTTAATCAGCGCCGATATAGCCGCCTGTTGTCGGTAAACGGTGCTCCCATTGTAAACCGCCCTCGGCTCTACCGCCAAAGCCCACCGAGGGGACCAAAGGGGCGGGGAGAACCGCCTCGAACACGATAAGAGTCCGGCTGGCATTCCCTACGCCACGCTGGAGTCATCGATGACTCGCTTCGCTCCGTCGGATCTACTTTTTATACGGATCGGCGTTTAGGCTGATCGGTTGTACTCGATTATTCGGATTATTTTTGGTATCCCGTTTTTAGGATAGGCATTCAAATTTTTGTTTTGGATCGATCGATGTAAGCGCGCGTTATTTTGGATTAGGTATTATGTGGGAATAATCGCTATTTCGATGAGTCTACCGGAGAAGGAAGCTCGTGCGTCGATTGCGAGATTCGTTCTCGTGAATTTCTCCAGTGGTTATCCTCCATTTGCATTTCTCGCGATCGGAGCAGCGAGGATCTCGCTCGAATCCACCATTATCACGCTTTTTGTATTCCTCGCGATTAGAAGTACGAAAAGCTCTGCATCTCCCGTAACTCCGATTACGAGGAATTTATTCAAATTCGCGATCATCGCCCTCTTCGCATTCGTGGTTAATCGGATCTACGAGAACCTAACTCGAATTCGCCATCGTCGTCCTTTTCGAACTTGGCGCGATCAGGGTTACGCGAGGCTTCCCCAAATTCGAGTTTATCGTCCATTTAGCGTTTGACGCGGGGGAAAACTTTTATCGGCCGTAGTTGTAGGGATGAGTTCCTCCGAAATCTGCATCGCGAGGCTCCGTGCCATTCCGCGCCGGCGGAGTTCATCAGCTATCGCATTAGCATATATTCAGCCACGGGCCATGTCGTCGACGACCGACCGCGGCACTCCCGGTAATTCGACTTTCGTCCTTCTCCCAGGACTACGAGTTACGACCTTAACTTTCCTCCCACGAACGATCAGCGTGTCGACCGTGAAAAAGGGTCGAAACGGCTCGCGATACCGATTTCGCCGATCGCCAATGCGCCCGTTAACGTATTAGCCTCGCTTTTCGATCTTACTATCCTACAAACTTTGATCTCGCTTTTCATCTCGTATGGGTCCCGTGTATTATCGCAAAAGTCGCGACGGCTCGTCTGTATTTTATAAAACATCGTTATTGGCATTTTTTAATTCGTCGTACTAACGATTTAAAGGAACGTAAAGAATTTTATAAGAAATTCGCGATTTAAATCTACGGATCTATTTACTCCTGTTGGATTTTTCGGTTCGACATCGCCGATATATTCGAATCTGTCGCGATACCGGCCAAGGATCCAAGCATCGATCGACCCTTCCGCAGCGACACGACTCGCAGTATTTTCCCACCCCGAACAAGAGCGAAAACAAACACCGGTTCAACGGCATAACACGGGCGAAATTAGATGGAACGTCTGCACAAAGGAAGTAACGAGAAAGTCGGGCTAACGAGTAATAAGCCGCAGAGTTAATGTTAGCCGACCGTCGGAAGGGCGTTTTCCTGGGTGCAGCCTGCCGCTAATTGCTCATGCACCTGTCGTTATTTGCGCCCGCCATGGGATCCGCTTTCGACGGCCTCGTCTCTCTTTCCTGCAATTTAACCCCTCGCGGCCAAAGACGTTTTATCCGTTTCGCGCCAGACAATTCGCCCTGGAGCTCGTATTTCGGTTATACCTCCAAATACACGCCGAAGGGTACAAAGGATTTTATTAAAGGCGCCCGTACAGGGCGCAAGGGAAGAGTGGAGGAAAGTTTATTTGACTCGGGTTCGATTTAAAGACTAGCTTCTCGGCTTGATGGTTTCATTTTTTCCGGACGACTCTTCGTTTGTCAAAATTAAGATCTACGGGTTCAAAGTGAGGCGCGAGACATCGGGTTTGGATGGTAGATTTTACTCGAAAAACTTTCGGTATTCGATATTTGTCCGATGTTAGCCGCTCGCTCGACTTTAGATATCGAAGATTACGATTACGAGACCCATGATATACCGTTTTAACGTGAGCTCTGAACCGCGGCATCTCGGTAATATTTCATATCGAATATGATCCATGGATGATGGACAGAATTATAGGTTATATTCTCCGCACGAAAGTCTCATCCTCTACCCGCTACGCTACGGTAGCGCCTCGTTTGTATACTCGTAGGTATTCTAGATTATGGCTCTAACCACGCCCGTCAAGCTTATACCTTCCCATGGATTAATGGATAACACGTCGTAATCTTGGTTTGAAAGCCGCCTTAAATAGAACATCGCCGGAATGACGACACCGGAGGGAGTGCGAGGCTCGCATCGTTTTCTCTGGCTGGAAAGTACTTTAATAACCCGCCTGCATCCTATCGCTCGACGATGCGGTGTATTGAATACTGAAATAAGTAATATATAGCGTAGTACGCGTAGCAAAATAGCCGACCTCGACGCTTAAAAAGGACGACGAGCGTAATAAAAGCGGATAAGCGCATTCGAATTCCCGACGCCGAAAATTCAGAGTTCTCGAGATCCAGCTTATATTTTTCCTTCTCTTCCGCCGTTATTCTCTTTCACGGAGTCGCTCAATGCGCGCACACACAATATACGCGTTCCTTTGTTACTCTTACTAAGCAGATACGAATGTATCTTGCAACGGTAATACCGGAACATATGTATGTACACACACGCGCGCGCGTCTAAATCCCTGGCCCGTTCTTAGTGTGTTTAAGAATTAATGTCGTCCGGCAAACGAAAGGTTCCGGGGTCGCGTCTCGGTCCAGTTACCCCAGTGTCCGTTCTTTTTCCACGCCAATTTTCGTAATACGGTTTAAATCATTTTCCGATATTAATTTTATTTTAATTCGCGATTTAGTAACCATTATTTAAATATTTGAGCTACGCCATTGGACAAAATGATTACTCTTTCACGCAAAAGTATCGACGTGGTGCGACCGAAACTCTAACTCCGCGAGACCGGATGGAGAATTACGATGGATGTCCGTGAATAAATGCTCGGTTAGACCAAAAATCACTGCTCGCTCCTAAAATTTAGGAATTAATATTAATGCTCATAGAAGCATCCACGTAACTTCCCCATATTCTGCCACAGCTTGGTGCACGATCTCAATTTAAAATTAAACGACAAAGCTGCATGGATGATCGAACTTCCGTTAAAATAAATTCTGAGTAATAATGAAACGTTAAGGACGGTGCTTCTTTTTTTGTAGAAAGTTTGGACACGTCGCTCTGTCCCATTTACGTGGTCGTTGGCGCGGAGCACAGGGATCATTCGCCAGGAACCATCGTTTAAAGTAGTTCCGCCCCGGCGCGGCTGTATAAATGTCGGGTGGAGAGACCCAAAGGAATCCGTGGTCGATTTACCCACGATGGAAACCCGAGTCTCTCGCCGTAGATCGAGGAAGCTGATCCACCGCGTCACTTTCTTCGAAACACCTTTTAAATATGCTTTCACGAAGAAGGCTTAAAGACAAGTACGATATGCACGACATGTCCAAGAATCGTTCAATAAATACCACGTAAAGAAAGTTAAAATTTGTTGGAAAAAGTTGATTTTGTATCAGAACGTATACTCTATCGAAGGCTACACGCTCCGTCTAACGAGTTTCTTATTTTTTTGTACCGTAGAAAAAGTAAATTTAGAAATTCTCCTCGAGCGAGGATGTCATTACCACTATCCTTGCGTGTTTGCTAGTCTTAGAGGATCTTCTTCTCCCACGGCACTAAAAGATGCTTTGACGAATAAAGGGTCACGTCGTGCCTTCAATGCGCATAGCTCAGGACGCATGACATTGGCCTACTGCCAGCTCGAAGGGTTAACGAACAAACGAAAAAATATTCCTTCGACGCTTTCCCGAAGCGCACATTATTACGTCGATGGTCCGATTCGAAAGGAACGCAGGGAGTTGCTCGAGAGGGTTGAAGCGCGCGGACGATCGATCGCTGACCGATTGGCCGACTTCCCGTATTTCAATTTTCAGCTCCCGGGGTCCGCCTGAAAGGCTGCGGTCCGATTACCTCGGGAAATCGAGCGTGAACGGTTTCTCGATTACGTTTTCGGTAAGGAGAAAAACACTCGGTCTCGTTCCTCCGAGGAGCACATGCCGGCCGAGCGCTCGACCGTGGGGAAGCGAGAAGTCGCGTGATCGAAGATAACCGCCTCGATAACGAGGCGGAAAGGAACGAGGAAGAAAGGCTACTCCATTCCAACGTCCCCGCTGTATGCATAGAAATGCACTGGTTTTAGTATCGCGCGGCTATTCAGGTTGAAACGGACACAATGCGTGTATACATACTTGTTCGGTTGGAGATAACGAAGTAATCGTCGATAAGGAGATGGAGAGAAGCGCGAATGGAGAGCTACGATACTCGATGTTCGCGCTGTAAACGTATCCGTAGCCTGGTCGTAGAAGGGTCGATGCTCTTATTTTACAACTTCGAGCTTTGCTTTCGACTAAACTTCGTCGATCACTATCGATGGAAGAAGACGGCCAATGTCCGTAAATTTATTCGATAATTATAAAGATCGGTGGGGAAAATTAATTATACAAAAAATCGATACAAATCGATACAAAAAAAAAACGCGACCTAATCAAAAACCGACGAATCGGTACATCCTACATCAACCGGGACCTTGATCTCGAACAACCGGGAATTTTTAGCGATAGACCAGTCGCGCTGGTCAAAAACGCCTCCGACACAGGCGTCCGAACGACGCACCGCTGCGAAAGGGTTAATCACGATCGAAACGTGACATAATAAAATGCCGCGCGTTAGCCGCAAAGCGCGCCGCTTTGGCGGGGCACGGAGGGCCGTGGAAACAAACGAGGGTGCACGAGGCGCGACGAGTGTTGGAAATTGGGGGAAAAAAAGGAGAAAAAAGGAGACAAACGAAAATCGTAGCGCGCGGCGCTCGATGGAAATTCCTGGGGGGAGGGTAAAAAATGTTTTTCGCGCGAAATATTGCGCGAGGGCCAATATCGGGGCCGGTTAAATAGCTTCTGCCCGCCGAATATTTTTCCAGCCGCCGCCATCCTTATTTCCTCGGCCATCTGCACGCAGCCAGGAATTAATTATTCAACGTATAATGACTTCGCCGATATATCGATCGAGGTGGACGACCCTTTCGCGGCTCGGCCGCTATTCTTCCTATTGGATATCAAATTTAATTTCGACACGCCGAATGTCATGGACTCCGCCCATGGCCTGCACTGAGATCCCTTATAGCACGGTTGGAACCACCGGTCACCGGCTAAGCAAAAATCATTAGAAACGTTTGATGTAGTTACCGCGGACAGGCCATCGAGAATAATCGCTGGACATCGAGCGTGAAATTATTGCGTGAAAAGGAAGATGCGATTGGACAACGAACATAATGAACACAACTGTCAGACCTTGGGAAACTGCCGTGACAAACCATCGAAAGAAATCTCAATTTTAAAACTATAAGAATCCCTAGTTTTTGATTTATATCATTTGCTGGGAATAACAACGACGCGGGCAGGCCACGGTTGAAGTAACTTCCTGGTGTATCTGCGCGATATCGCATATAAGTCGATACAAATGGAAGTTCCAGGAAGAAATGTGGGGTGGCCCCTTCGGTGGTACACCGGTCTTTCGGCTTCCGCGTCGCGCACACGGAATTGAGCATTATGCAAACAAGGCGGCTGCTGTCGTCATTTCTGGGAAATAGGTTTTACAGAGGGGATATCTCACGATCGTGAAATAATTCCTCCAGCGCGGCCCGATAGGAATAACCTGCGCAAAGGGGCCAATGTCCTTCCTCCCGCAATTCCTTTGCGTAACGAATCGCGTCCCGGAATTGACTATCCGTTTAAATGAAAGCGGGTAAATATATAAAATATCGACACGGCTTTATGTTTGTTATTCAAGTTGTACTCGTTCGATATTGTTGTTGCGAGCATCGGAGCGTTCTCTTCCTACCTCGTCGCGTACCGTTTCGGCCGTTTTCGATTTATTTACAAGCTCACGCATCGATTCGGCCACAGAAGCGGTTTTGTTAAACTTACTTGCAAATTTTTTTTTAGTTCCTAACATCGCGTTGCTTTAATAGGAGATGTTCGATAAAGATGCGTTCTCTTGTATTTTTCTTGCATTTTTGATATCGATCGATGTGCTGCGTAGAGTTTCGAAGGAAATAAGAGATCTTGATATTTTCACTCCTTAAACGCCTATAATGTTCGTGTAAAACTTATTAAATTTTTTGCATCTTGTCGCGATATTAACGTCGGGATAGGTCGTTGCCGTTAAGAATAAATCAGGTTTGCTTTTGCACCGCACTTTTGAAATCATCGTGTATCCCCCCGAGAAATCATACCCTTTGCATACCGCTTTAAAATATGCCGGATAACCAATTGTCGGGAACGGACGGGAACGGACTTATTCAAAAGGCTGGGTTTGCTACGGCGGTATGTTATGGGCAAAGTACCTTGAGAGATGTAGAACGAACTTCATTACCTCGCCTTTGTTTCCATCCGGCACTTTGTACCTTGGTATGTAGATTTAAAGAACAAAGAAAGATATATTTTAATTTCCCTACGAGATTATTTTCGAGGAATTAACCTCCTCAAAGCCGGATTCTATTTTCCTGCTCTCTACCTGGCCGTTCTTTGAATTTCCCCGCTTGGAAATTCGTGCGTGCGCTTCGTACTCGAATCCAGCGCGGATTAACATTCGGGTTTGTTGTAAGGCTAATATCGCGAGAATCAGCTTCGAAAGAAAAAAGTGCGGAACGCGTTGCCCCGCGAACGTCTCGCTATTTCCTTTTATACTATTACCGATAATTCGATGCACGTTACTTGACATACGACAAAGCCCTTTCGATGGAGAGTTCATCGCGCGTAAATCACGATGACATCGAAGTAAAGTTTCGTTCACCGTGCAGAGCTGCAGAGAAGTCTCGCGGAAGGAACGCGGATTTGATTAGTCAGAATACAGGTTTTGCACTCCAAATTCACGCTTTTGCACTTCAAATTCCCTTTTTTATAAATCAACCTCATCCTTTGGCAAATCGAATTCATCTTCCTATAAATCCGTCGTGCCTAAGAATCGCGAGCGTGCTAAGCCCTCGATCGTTCGCCTCTGCAATCCGACAATTTGGCTTAACCTATCGGAGAGAATAAACACTTTCTTTTCACCATAATTTCATAATTTCACCATAATGCCATGTCTCACCCCAGATATTTTTCCGATGTACGACCAGACGTCTCGTTGGCGCATCTTTAAAAAATCTTTAAAAGGGCACAGGGGCGAAGGGTGTCTTTTGCACATTTACACGACCACGCTTTACGTTCTCCCATTCCTGATATTCAGACTGTACGATGTCGCAAATTGCACAAGAGTAGGATCGCCATGCTTACACCATTCAATCACGATCAAAGCTGCGCGATTTTCGTTCGATCAAATGAACACGCGTTCTTCCTACAGGTCTTTCTTAGGTCGCGCGAACAATATCCGTCGCGCCACGAGTCAACGATCGTTTCGTTCGAGATTCGACAATTTTGTGTCGGCTGGGCTCCACTTTGCCGGACACGCTCGCACGGAGAATTATCCGGCGTCTTGCAAAGGTGAGGACACGCGGAGAACGATAAATTCCGCGAAAGTTCGCGCCAAGAAGTAGCGAGCAGGTGAGGGTAGGGCAGGGTGCGCGTTCAATGCAGGAATCTATGCGGAAGCGCGGCTATGCCGATAGGGATGGAACTTCCCGGAGGAAAGGAGGAGAAATTCCTACGAGGCGGCCAACCGACGTTTCGATTCGCGACTCGGCAGAAAACGTGCAAGCTGCGCTTGGAATATCCTGCCGATTGATAATCGCCATCGTGACAATATCGAGGAAAAACTCCATTGTCATTACGGAGACTCTGTCGTCATATATATGATTCTCGTTATAAAAAAAATGTATATCGCTTCCGGCCGATAATTACAAATATTTTTCTCCCTCATCGATATATAATAGAGCGATATATAATATGTAAGTGCGTTGGCTCGAGGAGAAATAATGATGTTTTGAAACGCAAAGGGTTAATAGCGGGACTTTTGATGGAATAACCGCGAAAAGGGATACGACGAGTAATATTTTTCGCGAGCTAGGTGCAGAAGGCTGAAGGCTGGAGAGTGGAAAGGGCGAGGGGCAAGGGAGGATTGAAATGTCGAGGGGGATGGCAGTCGGGGCTGAACTGGAGCAACGTAATCCCGGACGATTTGTCATCCGGCCCGTAGTCGGCTCCTTATTTTTCCAGGCCGGACACGAGTCTGGTGAATTACACTCTTGTCCATAAGTCACCGGACATTTAGTAAAATTAGGAGATGGACGATCTCGCGGTATCAAATGGTCTGCGCGATGAAATAACGTTAGAACCCATTAAACGTATCGCGAATGATGTCCCTTGGAATTACGGATGCGTATTATTCGTTTCTTATCGAGACGTTAGTGTAAAATAGATATGTAGATATAATATCGTAGGACTGCAGAATCGATCTGAAACGTTGTGTATGTATAGGTATTTAAATTGTAAAGACGAGTTATCAATTCCACGTGTCGCAAGTATAATGCGAACGTGAAATCTAAAAATTGGAGCGGCGGATTAGTGCGCGACTTACAGCGTTTCTTTTCTCGCGGAAATCTCTCCAAGACAAGAGGAATTTTTGTATTTTACGCGTCACTTTAAATACCTAGTCGCGCTACTTCGGACCGTTCTTAAATTTTTTTCAACCGATTCTTTTCCAAGCCAAGTTAAAAATGGTGGAGTTTCGAGTCGAAAGTTTCGCGTGTAAAACGAGAAAACCATTTTCTTGCCGTGCTTTCACCAATTTCGTTCTCCTCGTATACGCTACAAATGTTCCCAGCCAGATTGGCTCCCCGATTAAACTCGAGCACCGGCACCTATCGAAAATGTTCTCTTTTCTCCCTCGACTCCATGATTTTTAATTTCTATCTAAAAAAAAGAGTATTTCAACAAAAAAACGTTAAAACAATCCGATAAAACAAGATGAGGGGATGAGAGTTTTAAAGGGACGAAGCATCAAAATGCCGCGTGTAATACCAAGGATTCCTTCTTGGAGAAATTTCGATCGAAATGAAAACGTTAAGATATTAAACACCGATCGAATGATTTTAGATGGCGCAAAAACAGCGGCGATCGTTGAACTTTGTTCAAGGCCTGGACTCTTTCCAGCGGTTTTTCTCGAAGCCTCGGACCGACTTCGATCTCCTCGGATCGTTTATCACGATTTCGTCGGGCATCTCGTTTGATACGCTTAAGAACGATGTATAGTCGGTGGAATCTCGCCGAAACCTCCGCTGTTTCGGAATCTATTGAAAACTATAGGCGATGCCATGCATTTGTCTTAGTTTGCGATGATCGACGAGATTTCCTTCGTCGGTTTATTATCGTTAAGGTCTAAGACCGCGCGGGGATGAGGGAAATGCCGACTTCGAAATCCCTTCCTCCATTTTGTACACTCCGCTTTTTATCCGCGGGAATAACCTGCCGTGACAAATTTACAAGGCAAAATACTGGGACTAAATTTGAGAACGAGTTCTTTGCACAAAAACGAGAAAATAAGCATCGTATAAATATCTCTCCAAAAATATGTAAATTACAAGTTATTGTTAAAAGGTGACGTTTCGAGTTGCTTTGATCCTACGACTTTTAATATTTGCGAATATTTATCAACAAACATTTTTTACCAGGACAATGTTACGAGTCGTGGTCGAACTCCCACGTCGCAGCTTAGCGAAACTGTTCTAGGAAGCGTAGCTATTTGAATTCTCAACATCTTTTACCACATTTATCGCAGAATTATTCGTAGAATTAATCCTAGATGCAATCTGTCATATCGTGCACGACGTAGTTGGGACGTGCGCGGGGACGAGGGACCTCGTAAGGAGAACCTGCCATGGCGCTCTGTAATGAAGACGAGCTTCCCCCATGACGATGTTACAAGTCGAGCCCGAGGTCCTATCTCCCAGGTGCGCGAAACTGTTCTACGAAATCTAGCTATCCTAATTTTCAATATATATCACTACGTTTATCCTAGAATTAATTCTTTGACGAGAGTCGGTGAATTCGCCTCATCGATTCGTATAAATCTTGTGGTGGAAAGATAAACTGTTATACGAAATTTAACCCTTGCAATTTTCAATATCTTCCACCACGTGCATCGTAGAATTAATCGTCCGTCATGAATGCGTCTCGTTCATTTCTGTGCAAAACACGTCGCTGGGCTATGATCAAGAATACGTGTACAATTAACCAACAGTCGGTGGAAACTGAGCATGATTAAAGGCAGAGATTTCACGGAGAATTAAAATAGAAATACCGCGGAAAGCCGAGCTTACAAATTGGCGCTCCGTGATGAAAACGAGCTTGCATTGAATATGCACGAAATTATACATCTATTGGATGGTCTTAAATGTTCTGCGGTTTTTAGCAATCCCTAGTCGCTGCTTCAATCGACAGATAGATATCGTTGCTTTATGAAAAACGATTTCGCTTTATCCAGATTTTCTTTTAGGGAGGAAAAAATGTAACGGATGATAATTAAAATTTATCGAATGTATGACCCAGATTCCGTTTCAAACGATACAGTTCGGAGGTGGTTTCTAAAGTTTCAACGGTATCTCTGCGGGGAATCATGGATTTCGTCGTATTATATATCACGTTACAAAGCTATTATTCGGTTACATTGTACAAGTATGGATGGACGAACGTGGACAATGCGAGCAAACCGAAATTTATCGAGCCTGGTGTTACGACGGTGTAGCCAATAGAGGCTCGGGCTTGAATGCGGAAAGGCCAAGATTCGAATCCGACCTCTGAAAATCTCTGGAGAATTTTCTACGTAATACAGGGTGTCCCAAAAAAAATGTACTCTTTCGATAATGTAATGGAATTTAAAATAACATTAGTCTTTTCCTCTAATGTAATTTACTCATTTATGCGTATCCTCAAACGTTCGAACCGCTTTCCTCAATTTTCTAATAAAATAAAACATACGAATAATAGGTCGATAAAGAGTAAATTTTTTTGAGACACTTTTCGAATGCCATAGAAATTTGATGTAAAAAAAAATAGATATAGATATCTGAAATCGATTTTAAAATCATACTTAGGCCATCATCTCAGTGCCGAATGTCGAACGAAAAACAAAATGGATGCGGCAAAGATTCGTACTTGCCTTAATATAGAGTTACGAGGGATAATGCAAGTGCTTCACGGCCGTCAACCATAGTCGACACTCGTGCCAAGGGGATTAATCGGCCACACATCCCTCTATCCCAGCTTTTCCCAACGTTCATCATCCGATCCTCGCATCGTATCAAAAGCAAAATAAAACGTGCGCGCATTCGTTCCTTTGTCCATACCATTCCTTTGACGCTTCCAACTAATTCGTTGCTCTATGCATTTTCCAATTTTCCCAACTTTTCGAACGCTCTCCGTCGACCTATTTCGCGTAACGTTTTTTCATTTGATCGTTTCACCGTTTGCGCACTCGTCATCGATACAGCTTCCTCTCCACAGATTCGATTCACTCGAGATATTTCGCTAGCCATGCCGAAAAACGCTCAGGTTGTTTTATCATCCTTCCACTTATCGCCTTTTTCCTCCGATCAAATTGCCGCAAATTTAGTACTCGCGTGGAATCGCGCGTTGATCCTCGTAAATTTCTGCTAACACGTAGAAGATGATTCTTGGATTTTTTAAATAGTTTTTCCCCCACACACGACCGTTTGATTTTTTTTTTGCTTAATCTTCGGTAATCACTGCTAAAGCCGTTTATTCTAAAAGCTGCTTTTTTCAAAGGTCTCAAGATAAATTCCAAAGCAACACAATTGCGGTATACGTGCCACATGGATAATCATCCAGAGATAACGCATACGAGATTTGAACTTAGATCTTCTGCCCACCAGGCTGATATTTTCCTGGACTAAGTCTATTTTTTAGCCGCCCGAAATACTGAAAATTAGAGAGGTTAATCGAAGCGCGCAAACCACCTTGGGTGGATCCCACGCCGGGTAGAGTCATCGGGGAGAAGTTGGGACGATAAAAATCACGGTGGTAAAATCGATAATCTCGAGTAAGGGTGGACGAGAAGAGCCGGAAGCAAGCTGGCGGGCGGAAACGTCGGTGGCCCTTCAATTATGAGCTTCTTCTCTCGCAGTAACTCCACTTATCGTCGTCCCCTTTGTCTACGTGGACGATCAAGTTTGCACGGCGGAGACGGAGGCCGAGAGAGAATAAGCGAGCGAGAGAGCGAGAGAGAGAGAGAGAGAGAGAGAGAGAGAGAGAGAGAGAGAGAGAGAGAGAGAGAGAGAGAGAGAGAGAGAGAGAGAGAGTGAGGGAAGAGTTTGAGAGTGGGAGCGAGTAAGGGAGAAAGAGCGCGTGAGTGAGTGTGTGACCGAGCGAGCGAGAGTGAGGGAGCGAGTGAAGTGGAAAAAGAAAGGGGGCGGGGGAGAGGTGAAAGAGTGAGAGATAGGAGGTGCACTCGGAAAAGCTCAGGACGTTTAATTGAATTTTACGCGAGGATTCGCTCGCCGAGAGTGACAATTTTACGAGGTGACGCGCCATCGGTATTGGCCCTTGATTTCGTGAATCAACTCGGCAACTGGACTCCAGGCATTAACCCTATGTGCATGCGCGTCGCGTGGACGATCGTGGGCTACGCTTTAATCGTTGGAGGGTATCGAGGTAGGTATATACACGATATTTTACTCTTGGCGGATGTACATGATAAAAAAAATGTATTATTTCAGCGATACAATGTATTATACGTACGAATTACTTCGAAGAATGCGGAAGGAGTCGAGGTTTTGATAATGGAAAAATCAAATGCGCTTACATCCTCGAAGTATTCGCTATCGTTTCGAACGATATTTTTCTATCCTTTGGGATACTCCCGGAGTAATCTAAATAAGTATAAATTTGAGTTGGTCGTGTTCGATGTAAAAACTCCGAATTAATCTATAAACTTAACACAATACAAAACGTCAATTCCAAACTGATTGGCGCACGCCGGTTACGTCTCGAGACAGTTCGTTTCTAAAGGTCCCTCCTATCGAGTCTTTGATCGTAACTCCGTAAGTACACTGGAATGTGAGCCAACCTGAAACAAAAGGAGAGGGCCAGGTTTAATCACCCGCATATAACCAATCATAGAACAATGTTATCATAATCGTAAACGTAATCGTACGAAACGAACCCTTCGTATTCCAAAACCGTGTGTTCGTAAAATATTACGGACCGCAAGTTCGCGTATCGCAAATTCCAATGGGAAGTTATATAAACGTAGAATTCTTTACGGAAACGTCGATAGGCGAATGTTCATCGACGCTTTAACGCGTTGCCTCGCGACGAGTCGCGAGAGACGTATCGCAAGATCTCGTAAAAGAGTCGTATTAAAAGCCGAGCTTGCAAATACCTGGACGATGGAACTGGCATTGGCAAGCCGAGTTTAGGGCTGCAAAAAGTTAAATATCGATTGGCCGTCGCTTTATGTACGTTTCGAAAGCAGCGACGCGAAGCGGCACGGCAATATCAATTTTACCTCTTTCCGTCCTCCCGGGAAATAAATTTAATTCCAGGCCCGCCGCCGGTGTATCATAATTAAAATTTGCCGTTTAACGTCAACGAGCGTGCGCAAGTCGGCCGGCGTTTAAGCGTATTTTTAATTGGCGCAGGTAAAAATAATATTTCCACGATTATTCCCGGCCTAGATATGTCCCAAGTTTATCGCGATCGGTCGAACCTGACGTTCGATCAAAGAAACGAATTTATCTTTGCGCGGTTTTAAAATCACGCGGGTGGTCTTTGCGAGCAAATATTCCGAGGTGGAATGGAATTATCGAGATTTTAGTATTCGTACTACGTTTGAACTCGGCATAAAACCTTTTCGGACGTATCGAACCGTTTACAATGATTCTACAAAGTATATTTAAAATACAAAAGTCAGTGGAAGGAATTAAAATAATTATATAATTTAGAGATAATAGAAAAAGGAAATAAATCCGAGGGAAGGGAAAGGAATCCGATTTCACAATACGACGGATGAAATTTGACGACGGTTTGAAGGCGTCTGAGTGTATGAATAGATACGAAGCTTATATATTATATTACCCGAAAGAGAAGATTCGTAAGAGTCGTGATGCCCGTTTCGCGCATTTTTACCGAAACATCGCATCGCGGAATATCCGGCGGTAAATTGCATCGTAAGAACGAGACGGAGATACCGCGCGTCCGGTTAGAGGGATCGCGGGTTGTAAAATTAGTTCTGTAACCGTAATTCCTCCTGGTTATAGGAACCGCGATTCCTCCGCTCGCTTTTAAATATTGTTTTAATGCGCAAATACTGTACGATAAAAGAAGTTCCTCGCGGGAATGCGCGGTGTACCGTCCGGGACGAGCGGCCAACTACGTGTTTCCGTTTCAATTTTAGTAAAGCGCATAACTTTGGAACTTTCTAAAAAGCAAGTGGCGCTTTAAGGAAACCTCGGAAGTTCGTGGAATAAGTGCGCGTACTGGCTGGTACACGTAAAGTCAATTCGCTATTGCTCTCGCTTTTAAGCAAAAAAATATTGCCCGGTGAGATTTTACATTGCTCGCGTTTAAAATATTTCTCTTCGTTTCTCGATCGAATTTCTGGCGGCGAAGAGACCGACTTTCTTCGCCGATCGTCTCTCGCGAAAAACGAGAAGACTCGCATTTTATATTTTACGTACGTTGTACATATGTATGCTTTGTATTTTGTATGCTTTCTGTTTTGACACTGGTGTATAAATAAACAAACGTTCGCTAAATTATAAAATCAAATTAAATCAATATCGAAGAATTTTTAAGTTCAAGGCACCAAATTAAACCGTGCGAAGGGAATTAACGTGGAAAAAATCGGACACTGGAACAACTGAGCCGGAACTCGAAATAAGTGTCCGAACATTGCTCCGTTAAAACAAGAATTCCTGCTTATCGATACTAAATAAATGCGCGATCTTTCTTCCCTTTCCTTTCGATCTTTACTTCATCGTAAAAACGAGGAAGCTCGCGAAGAAAAGCAGTCAGCAGCGGTGCATCGTTGCCAGCCACAATCCTAAATCGGCCGATTATGCGTAAATGACCGTCGAATCGAATTCCTCCTTGGCTTCCATTACTCCGCATAGCCCTGGCCGCGCTAATGCGAGTTCGAACTTCGGTCGATGAACCGAAGCGTCGCGGAGATTAATCGAGGCGCATTCCGGATGGCATCGATGCGCGCTCGAACGCACTCGCTTCCCTCGATCCTCGATATTCGAAAGCAAAATGCCGAGCAGAAAGTTCCGCGGATTTAAAACAAGCGATTTCTCGGTGGTTTACTTTTCCAATAGCGGCCTTTCACCAACCCTTTCGATTCTACGGATGAGCGTAGTCACCCAACGTCTGACGAACACGGTCGTCCGCCTCTTCCTTCGATAAATAACATTTTAGTCCAATGTGGCGTACACCGCGTTAGAATTTTAAATTAGGATCAAAATAAACGTATGAACGTCGCCGAATATCGAGCGGACCGAAACATCGCTTTTTCGAATTTCAAGGTTCCATCCCGGATTTTCTTTAACGAGGAAAACGCGCGAAAAACACGCGAAAACGTGCGAGAAAAACAACATTCCCCGAGTGGTTTTCCAAGCTCGACTCCCCGAACGCGAGGAGAGTTCGACCGTGAGAAAAATCCGCGTTTCGTCGCTTATTCGCCGGTCCCCTCGCGTCGAGAGTGTCTTCGACGAGGAGCCAACTTGCGTGGCACGTGACCCGGGAAGAGAGGGCCTGGAATTGCGGGAGATGTCGGCCTCTCGGACGTTTCAGGCACTCCTCCGGACGGGCTAATTAACGGGCAACCCTTCGGCAAGGTCAGAGAGGAAACGAGGCGCGCGGAGCGCTTTTGAGCTCGCGCCAAGGCTGCAACCCGACGGACCTACGCTCTTGCTCGCGGAAAATCCCGAAGAATGGCGCTCGCTTCCTCGGCTGGATTACTCGTGTTCGAGTACGTATACATATTCGATACGAGTTTTCTTACCGCGCAAGTGCATTCACTCGGGTTAATTTTGTAAAATACCAGACCGTTTTTATAGGATCAGTCACGGTAAACCGACACGTTCGTATGGTGGAGTTGAAAGAGGAACCGGCTATTTTATTGCTCTAAGAGTCGAACGAAACTAGACCGTAATGTCTATCCGCTTCATACCGGACCTCTGTTTAACATTAAAGAGGCTTATCCTCGAAAAGGTAAAACGTTTGGTACTTCTTCTCGATATCCGACAAACGTCGATATTCTTCGACGAATATCAGCGTTTGCACGGTCGCTTGGTGTACGTACGAAATATTTGTCAAATACGCATCGTTGTTTCTCGCTCGTACCGGCAAATGTCTACGTCCAACGTGTGCCGATGGTGAATGTCGAATAAAACTATTTTATCACGTTGAGACAAAAATGCAATTTTTTTTTTTGCATACGCGATGTATATCGAAATAGGATAATTCGGGCTTTCACCGACGTATTTGGTATGCGTCGACGCTCACCGGAGAATATCGATATTCTCTGATTTCGGTCTTTCACGGTAACACGTGCACAACTCGTCCGTACGTAAGAATAATATTTTAAACCATCATTCGGGAGCGTTATACAGCTTTTTGTACGTAGCAATACGCATATCCCTATATACATTATTGATAAGACGAAAACGAAAAGCATTCTAGCTGGGATCATTTTCGGAAGTCTCGTTAAACCAAAAGTAAAGAGTGGGTTATTGCACCGCGAATCCCCCCTTCCCTCGGATTTTTGGCGCTTGACATTTCGGATTGAAGGCATTTCGCAGAATTGAAGGGTCGCAGCGTCGCATCGCGCAGGTCACTTTCTCGTAAACTGCGGCAAATTGCAATTTCCGCAAACTCCCTTTAAGCGGGCACCATTATTGCGCAAGGGCCGAACCCTTGTAATTGGCTAATAAAATCGTTCATAACCGTTCGCGGTCTCTAACCCAATTACGCACTTCATGAATTACGGTCCGCAGTAAACGTTCGTACGGCCGTGGTTCATAAAAAGCGCGCCGGTGCGGGATTTAGGTGACGTTCCGTACACTCCAACGACGGCCTTAACTTTCCCGAAGCGCCCGTAAACTTTCCGGATCTTTCCCGGTGCTTTCGCTCGAATAAAAATAATGCCCCGGCGCTCTGTCATCGTAAAGGGCGTATGCTAAAAATTACGATTCCACGAAGCGCTCTCCTCCGGAGGATGAGCCCGGGTATACGACGGAAATTTCATTTTTTTTTTATCAGAAAATATGACGGGGAATAAACATGGAGAAGGCGGAATTATCGATACGCTCGAAATGACTGCTCCATGATTTCTGAGTAAGCTCGTAAAAGGCGTATGCTGAATATGACGATTCCGCCAACCGCGGTTCTAGAAGTATTTGGGTTTCATATCCGCAAATGTGGCGGGGAATAAACGTATCCGAAGTCAGGGTATCGAAGTGGTCAAACCTACCTGTCTATAATTTAGAAAAAATAACCATGTTTTATACAATCTGTACATTTACGTATATTTCCGCGTAACTTTCGTTGCGGATATTTCTTCGTTTCTTAATCTTTTAAGCCACGGCCCAGTTCGAGGCAATGATTTTGGCTTCACGAACCAAGATGAAACGAATAAAATTTAATACAGGGAAATCGAACCAATTTTAAAGTTTCCGATTAAAATAGAAATTAATTTCACCGTCTCATTTATGTAGATAATATTATTATCGCAAGAAAATCATCATCTTGAGAATATTTCGCGACGGATTAAGTATGTCGAGCGACCTATAGTAGTCCTAGATAATCCTTTTCCGCCCAGCAATCTAATCGACTTTTGTTCAAAAATCGAGCAGGCCCTAATGCACCGATCCAATCCATGGACAAGTGCTCCGCCACTTTACGAGGGTGGCGCAGTGTCGGATTCGTTAAACATCGACGAGAGACGCGGACGAGAGAAAGAAGTTTCCACTTACTCGCTCGAAGATATACCAAGAAAACCTTCCTCCTCCTCCTCGAGGCCGACGAAAGAAAGCTACCTGCTGCGAAATTCATAAGTTCGAAGTAAGTAACTGCGTCACGAGATTCCTGCGCAAAAAGGGGGAAGGAGGGTGGAGGGGGCAGTGCAACCAGTGGACATCTCTTATTCAGTTCGAAACTGACTTCGAACGCGGTGGACCATCGTTACTTCGTAATGACTCGCGCGAGGCGAGGCTGCGCATTAACTCTTCGGTACACGGAGTTTTAGGAGGAAGAAACGTTCTGGTAAAGCGGACGTTTTATTTTAAAAAGATACGACATAGTAATACTGGTAATACGAATCGCGAATTTCTTAATTATTTTCGTGTTTAAGGATGGGTGTTTCATTTTTGGCGCTGACTGCTACGCTCGTTATTTGGAATTTTATTGTACAATCGGGATCAAAGTCGATGGTAGATTTCGAACTATCGGTACCGTAGTGTAAGCACGCATCATATGGTATCTTTGTTATCGATTAATGTTATGTAGTTAAATGTAATATTATAATTAAAAAATAGCAACAACTTTTGTCACGCGAATTGTACCTCTCATTACGAAAGATCGTATTTTTCTTTATATATAATATCGCTTATTTCGTGACGGATACGAGTATGACTTTTCGTATGATAAAAACGCATGGAGGACAACTCTGGATTGAACGCGAAATACGAATGCGCAAAGTTGCATTTTAAACGATAACCTCCGAGCTGAACTACCTTGATGAAGTATTAAAAAATGTTTCGTGCTTTCCACTCGTAAAGGGGTTAATAAAGTTGTCTTCGTAAGAGAAAGAGCTCAAATGCGGTCAGCAGAATCGTGCGAGCCAAATGTAAAGTTCACGAGAAACGGCGGCTAGCCGTTGTCTGTGGATCCTGGAAATAATGCACGGATGTCACGAACAGCTTCGAATATTTCTGGCGCGGTACTGTCGAAGATTCTCGGATGAAAAATATAGCAAATCGATGCGGACGATTTTAGATTCGGTCAACGGACAACCAAACGTTCTCCGATAATACGTGAACAAGGATTTATAAATACCCACAGTTCCTTGTCGGGTGAATGCGCAAAGAGTAAGCAGTCGTGAGAAATGTGCATCGCCTTAATGAAGATCTTCGAAGACCTAGAACGATCTAAATTAAGATGATAATCTCGAGGTACTCGAACGATAATACCATCGTCTAACTCGAAGGCTCATTAACCATAAATCAACGAGTTTTCGCGAAAAGCTGGCGAAGACGGCGAATAAATATGAAAAAAAAAAAAATAAAAGCGAACTAATCTTATCCGCGGATGTCGGAAACTCGGCAATGTTGCCAAACAAATTCTATTCCGAGACAACTTGGTTAATTTGGATTTCAATGCTGAATGGAACTTCTATTCCAAGCGTGTACCGCCTGGTACAGACACGTCTATGGCTGTTCTCTAATACCTAACTCGGGTCAAATTGGAAGACAGATCATATTTCTGCGGAAAGTGGACCAGGTATATGTGATCGTACACGTCTACTCGTTTTAACTCGTCTCACTTTGGAGAAACAACGAATCAGCGTAATTTCGAGGACTATCGGACATTCGACATTTTAGCTCGAAACTTTTGATCGCATAACTTTATTGGCGCACGAGTCCACTGGATAGGTGGTAACGATCTGAAATTAACAAGTGCATTAACACGCGTCGATACCTTTAAGCAATTGCTCGTTCTAATATCACCTGCCGGTTAGACATACGAACGGATAGATACGGAATAATGGTCTATCCCATTTTAGCCCGACAAGTCAACGCGCACACGTAGCTTGTACGTTCTTCAAAAACAGAAAAGCGGATATATCGAGCAACGTTTCAACGATCTTTTCTAAAAAGGAAGAAGTCCATGTTTCGAGTACCGCTTCGCGTATACTCGAGGTTGCTTCATCAAGGCTACAACTATCGCTCACTTTCCGAGCATGTTTAGCATAGCACGGCTATATTTAAACAAATCGTGGGTCAGGAGGGACTGTCGATAGATCGATATGATACTCTGCATATTGTGATAAATTCCTCGAAAATCGCGGAACATGGATTATCCCAAAGCTGCTCAATTTTTTCAAGAAACAACCAACGGTCGGTTATCCGTCAAGACTATCCCCAACCGCCAAATTTTCCTGGATTCCCTCTGAGAACCGTCCGACCTTCCGAGGGAGTTTCCCATGGAGCTTCTCGGCCGCATCTCCGAGCTATGGCCAATGTAAGATAACACAATTAACGCAATAATTCCGCAAATTGCGGCCGCGGCCGCTTCGAGTGTTCCCGGATATTCCTGGACACGGAGTCGATGGAAATTCGGAGTTCCTGGCCGCAGGATGGAGATGCGTCTAGTCTGGAGACCGAGATCAAGTCCGAGGTGTATTCACCGAGATGCAATCTCGATAGTTACGTAAAAGCTTAATACGTTTAAATGCAAAGTAAATTTTACCTTCTGGTTAAATAATATTAAATAAAATATGTATATATATTTTAATTTTTAAAAATCCAAAACCTTCACAGCGCTATATTTTTAAGTTGTTGGCGTCTTTTTAATCGTATAATACCTTCTTTTTTCCTTTTCTATTAACTATCGTATAAAATTTCACAGCGCAGTTTTACGGGTTCATTAATTTTCAAATTGGACCCTTTACTTTCTCTCATCTACAAACCCAGCATAATGCGTGAGAAAGAGCTAAGTTCTATTAGATTAAGATTCGATTAGAGGTAAAAGCACCGATTAAATTTCCCAAGGCACTTAAGGAGATTTCGAATCTATCTAATCTAGAATCCAGTTTGCTCAAAGGTATTGTTTCCACTTTCGAAATATTCGTCAACCGTTCCAAATGATCGGGGAAAATCCGAAGATTCTCGCGGTATCCTTGAATCCCATTTCTAATCTGAGCCTCGGACAGGAGAGAAACGGACGGCAACCCCCGGATTATATTCCATTGTATATTTCTCTTGGCTCCGCTCATCCGCCGGGGGAATTCGTCCGTGCTCTGAACTCGAAAAATGTACAAGCATAAAATATTTATAGCCATGCGCG
Source organism: Ampulex compressa (assembly GCA_038496175.1). Taxonomy (NCBI): domain Eukaryota; kingdom Metazoa; phylum Arthropoda; class Insecta; order Hymenoptera; family Ampulicidae; genus Ampulex; species Ampulex compressa. The sequence continues at coordinate 89,763 of JBCFXI010000742.1, forward strand.
TCGTTGCTCGCATAAATATCAAGACGCGCCCTGAACGATGGACGCTCGAGGGCCCATCGTGTTCATCTTGCCTCGATAGTATCTTCCGGTTTTTAACGTTAAAATTGAAATTTTTCATCGTGCCAGGTGTATAGATGTTATTTTAAAAATAATATCCCTGATTTATAATTTTCACCATTCTTGAAATTCAAGATAGAGAATTGTCTGCTTTGGTTAAACGAATAAGCGCAACTTGCTCCCTTGTATTGTAAAATAATTTCTAATTTTTCTCCTACTCTCTTAAAAAAAAAAAAAAATATATACGGTCGAGTTTTCGTACTTTCGCGAATAAAAAAACTTCCGATACGTGAACTTGGAAATTTTTGAAAAGCGATAAAAGTAATAAACGTAACTCGCCTCGTCGCATTACGAAGCAAATTCTTGACATTTCTTTTCTTGGAAAAGTATATGACCACCTTGGGTATAACGGATTGTGGCCGAGGTAAAATTCTTTACGTGCTTCTCGTGGCTATCGCTTCCGATGGATCCGCGGAAATCTCGTGAGACAACGAGAAAAATCAACTGCAGACGGCCCCAGGATGATTACGTTGCCGATTCTGAATGAGTATTGACGTACGATTCTTCAAATTGCGCAAAGATATCGTGTATTACATTGACGTAAAAATAGTACATAAAAATATCCAAGGACTCGATAACGATCGGTAAACATTTTGCTCGATACAACTAGCTTTTCCAATTTAACGTACTGATTATTATCCGCGTGATCGATAAACCTGATTAGTATTAGTAAGGTATATTGATTTATTAGGAAACAACCTCCGTTCGGTTGAAGAAGACGGGAATATCGAAAAATGAAAAAATATGCGAGGTCTTTGGCTACGATTTATTCCCTTACAAATTATATCAACGTTTTCGATTGACATTATTTAAGACTTATCTTAGATCCGCGATATGAGTGGAACCGAATTAAAAACATGAATATTTGGGAACGGTATTGAATAAGTATTAATTTAGCAATGACGTTTTACCCGAATCTCCAATAGGGTTCTAGAAAATCCGCAAGCTTTCGATGGTCGATAGGTAAAGAAAACACTCGTTGTTTATGCTTTCTATCGACAAGCGGAACAAAATTAATTTCTCTTCCATCCAATATTTGTGGTACTCGATTGCGCAGCTTCAGAGGCAGGTTAAATTCGTTTCGGTGATGAGCTCGCATCAAAGTGAGCGTATTTAAAATACATAGAGGCAAACACACGGACGCGACTACGCCGAGGCTAAAACACGATCTAAACACAACTACTTGCGTCTAATTAACAGCGGCCGATGGGAAGAGTCTCGTGACGTAATTTATCACTCTTAGTGTGAAATTCAATGCCCGTGTAAACGTAAATTCTCAAATGTTTTAACAGAGTGAATATGCGTATCGTGCGCTATACTGTCAAGATTTATATCACTGCGTTAACCCGCGATCGGCTCGAAGAAAACGGCCATTGAAATTTCCAAGAAGAAACTAAATGAAGACGAATCGTTCTAAAAGAATGCGCATACACCTCGAATCGCTTGGGCCTTCAACCAAATTCTCACGTTTACGATAAAACTGTCAAAATGAAGAAAAGAAAGAAAAAGAAAGTAGTCAAAACGGCGGTTCGAAGGCAATGCAGCTCGCGCGTTTGTTCCCTTTCATTTTTCACGTACGATGCCTCCACCATTTTATTTGACACACGCTTGTGGATCACAGAATAAAAAAAAAAAAAAGAAAAAACCACAGCCGTGTTTTCCAAACGTCCAACCATTATAAATACAAACACCATACCATTTTCCGCGGTTTTCATGGAGCGCGAGGAGGAAGGCGGAAGAAAATCCGACGGGTAAAATGGGCAAATAAACCCGTCGTGTTCCAAAACTGCCCCACCGACGAATGGTGTAGCGATTAAAGGGGAGAATGAAAGAGATTGAAAACCGCGCTGGAGCCGCAGTGCGCGCTTAACCTTTTACGCTTGGAAGTTCATTTTTCACATTGGTAACCATCGGTCTTTGTGGACGAAACTCCGTTGTCATTAGCGCAATTTCATCCTCGATATCATTGCCAGACACGGCGCAGGATGGTTCTACGCGAGTTCCGCTCATTTTTTTCCACGGTTATCGCGGCTACTTTTCCCTCTCGCGAAATATTCCTGACCTACATTCGACTCGCTCGGTGAACTTGGTTCTTGCGTAATATCTCCTTTACTCGTAATTTCCTTACTCTTTCATCTACGATCATATTTTTAGATCTTTATATAATATTGATGGTAAAAGAGCGATAAAAGGATGAGCTTGCTTATGCAAAAACAGGAATAGATATATTTGTAAAGGTATCGAACGCTTAATCGTTGCCAAGAAAACGGAGAAAGTGAAAATGAACGCGAGACAATGGAACGTAAAAACAGCCTTGATAACATTCGTCGATCGATTTCGTGCAACGGTACGTGGCGTCGAATCAGGCTCGACCTTTAATCCTATTTAATTGAACGTAAAAACGACATCGGCATTGGACCGCGATGGATTAAAAATATCCGCGAAAGAAATCCGCGAAAGATTTTTTATGCAACCTCCAGAATCCGCGTAATAGGTGTATAAAAAAGGGGTGGAACGATACGAAGTTTATTTTGATCGATCAAAGATCGATCGTTTATTTAATTGCATTAAAGTGAAAGTAATTGGACATATTATAAAAAGAACGTCGACGTTGAGCAGCAAGGGATTACGAATGGCCGCGAACGATCAAAGATTTCTGATTCAATTCGGGAGGGTTGAAGAGAGACGGAGACAAAAGAGAATCGATGAATGATCGAGCGAGTGACCGTGCGAGTGTGCGAGCATAATAAAGTGAGTATGACTGAACGAATGAGTAAGCGAACGAATGAATAAGCGAATGAGCGAACGAGCGAGCGTGTGGGTGTTAGTGAACGAACGAGCGAGTGATTGGGTGATAAAGGGAGGGAGGGAGAGAGAGCGAGAGAGAGAGAGAGAGAGAGAGAGAGAGAGAGAGAGAGAGAGAGAGAGAGAGAGAGAGAGAGAAGCGCCCCTGGGAAGGTTTAAAGCTGGTCGAATGGCAGAACGTTCGCATACATTGGCATAATGCGCGCTGGGTGTTTAAAAGGACCCATGGGAGCGATATGGCAAACAGATGCGCGCGCGATATCATCGCGACAGTTCGTTCTACCAATCGCGACTGAAAACCGGGGGTTTTGGCACGCATCGAGAACTCGCGGATCCGCTAATTTAACCGAATCAACCTGCGGCTCGATCTACCGGAAACCACCGAGGGGCCGCGATTTTGCATCGCGGTGAAGCCCGGCATAACATTCGCGGTGAACGTTCCTCGATAATGATCGAATCATTTTTCGGGTCGCTTCGAAAGATTCTCCGTGCCGAAGCTTTGAGTTTGCTCGTGCTACTAGTAAGAAGCTATTTTTCTTTTTTCTTCTTTTCTATTTCCGGATTATTTTTTAAATATTCTTTATATAGAATTCTCGCACTCCCACCTCTTTGTGTTTTTGTCCGTTTTTTTTTCCGTGACCTGCAGTCAAGTTTTACGTTTGTATCTGCCTTGGCAATTAAATTACGAATTTCTTTTTTATGAAAAGCCTTAAATACCAACGAGCTTAAAGCGTTAACCCTCTATACTCTGTAGTAATTTCGAAATACCCTTGTCCCGTTTAGTCCAATTAATTTCTCTCCCTTCAAAGGCACGAGATTACGCGACAAGGACGATTAAAGAACGGATTGTCCAAAACTAAAACGGATGTCGGTATCGGAAAATTAACGAGAATCTGCTTAACGTATAAAAAGGTTGGTTTGCTATAAAGTTATTACCGTAATAAAAATTGTAATTCGTATCACCAAAAATTTTAAGGGAAAATAAACGTTAACGCGATATCGTAATAATCGAACGATACTACAGCAAATTTTGGAAGACGCCGCATTAAAGAATCTCGCCAAATATGCTTATCACTGAAAAGGTACGCATCGATATCGACTGCCGTGATAAATCTCATTTATCTGAAAATATTAAGACGTGAAAGATTCGGTGTAATCAAATGGAAACCATTACGCTGTAAATATTGGATTTAGTCGAATCGAATATAGTTCGTTCTCGTCATACACGGTCGCTATATTCTTTTACGATTAAACTTGTTTGATTTACGACCAAGTACACGAATTACAAAATCATCTTCAATGGAGCATTTCCTTTACATTCTTTTCAATCGACGTCGTACGTAACCTATTGAATAAGAGGTCGTTCGTAGGTGGATGTTCCTACAGAGTCGTGTACGTACAATATTAGATACGCTTAGGTAATGCGGGATTGTTAATGGCGTCGTTTCTTACTCGGTAATCTCACTCTTAATCGCGTCTCATCCTTAACGATATTTGTGCACATATTCCACCGCGAAGTTACGATGTTAGCCTCGCGCCTGAGAAACGCTTATTACTTCTCCTAGCAAACTCCCACGTTTAAGGTGACACGGAAAGGCATTGGTTAGCTATTTTTCTTCAAAGAGTCGCACGATACCTTCTCGTTCTCAAATTTATTTCATACTCGATTTTCACCAAAGCACTATCGCGAATTTACCATCTCGAATTTTATTTATCTTAACCCTTTGTAGCTTCGAGGTAACATATCGTCCAATCGCTTTCCTTCGAATCGATTATCCTTTCCACCGCAATTTATTTATCATAGAAATATAACGTCGCATCGCATAAATATTAGACGTCGATTATAATAGAAGACGACGTTAAGACGATCTACGAAGAAAATATACTCCACGGATGTTAAAGAGAAGGAAAAACCTCTCTTCGCTTTTAATCACGATTTCTTTAAGAACCAGCAGCTGCACAGCGACGGGTATAGCGTTAATTTGAGCGTGACGCAAAAACTCCAAAGCATGCGCGCGAGATTTACGAAGCCAACGAGATTGCGAAGAATTGACTTTCCGATTGGATCTCGCCGATGACAAAGGCGGCTCGCGGCTGGCGGATGCTAAAAAAAATCTGGCAAACGGTTTGCTAACACGCGTGATCACACAAAATGCGCATTCAATATCGACGGGACTATTGTCGGTTTAATTAAACCCGCGGTATTCCGCGTCGTTTGCCGCCCTCGCGTATGTGCGTTTGGCCCACCATCGAAAATATAACGCGTGCCCGTAGGCCGATATGCGCCTCCAAACGCCGCGGCGCATTGCGGCTGTCGAAAGGCCATGATTTCACCGGGGAATCATTTGGCCCATTAAATGCAAGCTGTCCCGGGAAAAAAATATATTTTCTATCGACAAAGAACAGCTTTCCGATCGTTTCGCAGGCTTTTTCGAAGGTCTTGCATCGAAGAATAGTCTATTGCCAATAACGCAAGACCATCGAGAAACTTGCAAAGCTGTCCACTCGCATCGAGCAATAAAGGATTATATCGCTTTTTGACTGGCCATTACTCGGACGTTTGGGAGTGTGAGAATGTCAACGAATGGTAAATATCTCGATCCTTAAACCCTCGCTTATTTTTTTTCTACACCGATCGAGCGGCAGATCCGAAACTTCAATAACTTGGGGAAAAAAAATGGACGGTCGATTATGAAATTTGTCCGTTTTTATTTATTTCCCAAATATACTTGCTCGACTCTGAGTAAGACTTCAATTTTATACTTTTTAACTCGCTCTGGTGCAATACATTTCGAAACATTCTCCAAAGTATACTCTTGGTTCATTTGAACGAGTCTCGTTATATTCGCCCGTCTGTCGTCCATCATCTTTTTCTTGTCTTTCAGAACCTACAATGCAATCCCTTTTTCACCTTTCCCCGCCACACAAACTTTTTCGATCGATCTAGATCCAGAGGAAGAAGCGGAAATCCTACGATTACATAAATCCTCGACATGGCCACAACTTTATCTCCAAGAGGCCGAATCTAATTTATAAAAGAATCCATTTGATCCGCAAACGGATTAATCGGCAACACAGAGCCTACAATGGGAGAATCGAGCGAACAATCGGATGCACTCGAGTACTAAATACCTCGAACAAAAGAAACGGAGATAGAGAGCGAGAGGGAGAGAACTCAACGTCATAGCGCATGAGGAGATTCACGGAGGCTAATCAAAAACAATCCTAACGGCGTATCGATAAAGCGCGCAGCACTCGAGGCCGAGGATGAAATCGTAGAATGAGATTCGATGAGAAGGATGCGCGGTTGGTTTCGCTGCGACACGCGGCCTCCATTCGACTTCCTCCATTCGGGATAACCGGGTGGTCGAGATTATCGATTGGCCAGTGGCCCGGTAGCAGAGGGGAAAAGTAGTTCAAGGTATCCGCTAGCGTAGAACCGGGTTGCGTCAGTGGCTCGGGCTGCGCCCTGCGAAAAGCGCAGGATCCGTTCGGGAAGGTGCGCCCCTAGTCCACTCAATTATCCTCCCTAAACGGCCAATATCTGCCTTAATAAACAACCGGCCGGCCAAATGTACAGCGCGAGAACATTTCGGTATGCGAATCCCCCGAATTCCAGGCCAATTTCGGCGTATCCGTTACCGTAATTTCCGAGGGGGATTATTTCCGCTCGTTCGACGCGCCGCCGCTTCATCAGAGTTTCAGATGCTTTCCGAGGTATTCGCGGGATTTTCGTGCTCGTAGAACAGCTTTGGCTAACATTCGACCGCGGTCCTACGCGAGGAATCGTGTCGGCTATTTCTCGCTTTGCTTTACGCGTAATGGCGCGCGAATACAATTTTTCGTTGGTGTTCCATTCGTTTCTAGACGTAGAATACGCGAGTGTACATCCTATGTCCTTCCAGGGTACGTCTCGCGGGTCTTTGGTCGGAACGAGCTTTCGTTCTAAGACTTTCGAGAGCGAGCGTATATTTTAAGACGTTTCGAAATACGCGTCCCAAGTCCTTCCAAAGCGGGCGTTTGTCCCAAGACTCTCCGGAGTGAGCGCATACTCTAGGACTTTCGAGGGCGAGCGTATATTCCAAGACGTTTCGGAATACGTATCCCAAGTCCTTCCAGAGCGAGCGTTGGTCCTGAGATTTTCACGAAGCAGTAGTAAGGAGTACCTGTACATTACAACGAGACAACTAGGAGGTTGCCCGTTATCTCGTTTCCCGAAATTCCATGATACATCGGGGCGGGCTGGACTGTCCATCCGTTTAGCCCTTTGCCAGTGCGCCCGGGCGAAAGGGGGCAGCCTACCGCGACATATTGCGCGTAATCCAGGAGGAACGAGGCCAGAGACAAATGGCCGGTGCCACGCAGACGTCCCAGTGGCTCCTCGACGCCGGATTATTTCCCAACGATCCTTTTCCCGGATCCCAGCAGGACCGTCTAGGTTCTTTCGCGACTAAACTGGGGCTTTCTTCCTGAAAACCGCCAAAACGTGCACCGGAAAATGAGCGTCGAAAACGATCTTTGGCTCGGTGTACACACCCGGCTAAAACTTTCGTCGACGTCGTATATGCCAATCTTTGATTCATCGCACAGCACACGCCGTATTATCCGATGTAAAGTACCTGTACCGATTGGAAAGTTTAATTGCATATTTGTAATAATAATCGAACATGGAACAATATAGAGCACCGTAAAATGATACAAAACACTTATTTATCGTAAAAATATTTATACACGTATACGTATACCTTATACGCAAAAAAGCTATAATGCTCCTCCTGCCGTAGCGCGGAGTATCTTTATGTATTATACTTCATGTACCGTGGAAGAAATAAGCGTCGCAAAAGGACTAACCGCATCGACCAAATCCTACTTGTTCGAAGAATCAACCAAAATATTCCTGGCACGAAATTTCCTTTCCGAGAAGACTTCTTTGATAAAAAAAAAAAAAACTTAATTTCCGAGAGGGTAAAATTGATTTAAAAAATGGACGAATCCAATTTGCAAAAGGATGAACTTGGCGTGTAAAAGGGTGAATTTGAAGTGCCAATGCTGCATGGCGGATTTATAGCCTCGTAGTTTATGCAAGCCAATATGCCGGCCTGAATCGACGCAAACGCGAGCGCGAACGGATTGCAAAGACGGGATATCTGATAAGCCGATGAACTACTCGGCCGATCCGAGCTGGCAACGCGTTCGAGGTTCTCGCCTAATTAAGGGGGGAGGGGGGAGGTTTCCAAGTCTGATCATCCTTGGCGACTCGGCTTTCGGTTCTCACGGCGATTAGCCGATTGAGCAACCCAATGCGTCATACCTTACCCGGAACACTTACAACCGGTATTGCACTGATAGAATGAAATTTAATACCAGAACTGCTAACCACTTTCCGGATACGGTTTGGGATGCTGCGGGTATCTCGAAAAAGATAGACGAGAAAGGGACGAAGAAGAAAAGTCGACGATTCAAAATTGACCAAAATCGTACCAAGGATCCTATGACGATCCAAAAATTTCCAATTTAAAATTTTTCTTTTTTTTTCGAAAACTGGTTTACAACGAATTTCATACTTATTGATTTTTATCGTAAGACATTAATTTGAATGGTACATCGAGAGTGTTTCATAAACGTAAATTTAACACTGGATGTACAAAGAAAATACGCGTTGAACCAGCAACAAAAGACATCGTAAATAAGCATAAAATAAAAGAAGAAATGCTGGACATGTCGCGTTTAAACGATATTACGGAGTAGTGCAGTTTCTTCGAGAAAGGATCGATTCCTCATTTTTGTAGTGCCAGTTTTAATACGGAAATATTTCAAAAATGCCACGCGCTTAAGTGTCATTTCCCGTCACGTATTTTCGAGAAGCTCCTTTGCATAAAATTTACGCGCGTACGTACGATAGTCCGTCGCGTCATTTTCAAATTTATAGAAGCCTCTCAGAAATGTTTGGAGTGCCCCGCACGATCCCCATGCATCGCGTGCTTTTCGAAGGTATCCTTAGCAAATCTATGCGTGGCACGTTTTTGTAAAAACCTTTTGCTCTACGCGTATCCGTGATTGCGTTAGCTGCCTGCCGTATAAAAAAAAACGAGAGAAAAATGGAGCAGAGTTGGTGTCGAGACGTGGATTAATAAACTTCAAAGATAAACTGAAAGGTTTACAAATGTCGTAATCGAGAGTTACGATATAAAATTTTCATACCTCCTGGCAATTAATTCAAGTAATTTCTAAATAAAATAGATTTCGAGCATCTATATTTATAACGATAGAAATAATCGTCATCGATGCTCCGAATAATAAGGCGAAACAAAGTCTCATTATACGAATATCGCGACACCGGTCCAAGGATTATTAAATCTTTGATGATATATCCTCCACCGTGTACTTGAAAGTATAACCCCGATAAAAGTTACAGCGTTAATATTCTGGAGCACGAGGAATGAATCATCCGGGACGGAAAAGATTTATGGCCTACACGGTTAATTCGCGACTGCGTAATTCCGAGTTACGCTCCAATTCCAAGGGAGTTTTTATGGTTTTCGCAAATGGCACGCGACCCCTTTCGAAGCTCTGCTCCTCGCCAGCGCGAGGGAAATTGGGTCGGTCAAATTGCACCGGGCAAGCACGAAGGATATAACTGGCACCGCGACCCTGGCCACGATCCTTTAAGGATTCGAGACGTTTCCGTGTCGAGGCTGCAACTGCAACTATAACTACAAGCTAGAACCTTAATATTCTCGAGCGCAAAGGATTCGTCTTGGACGGCAAGGGTTTAAAGTTTGAACGCGTCGTTCGTAATCCCAGCTACGCTTCAATTCTAAACAGATTTTTATGATTTTCAAAGTTCCACTCCTCGCTATCGTAAGAAAAAGTGGATCTCGTAGAAAAGAGATTTTTGATCTACACGGTTAATTCGTCGGACTCGTAATTCAAGCTACGCTCCAATTCCAAGAAGGTGTTTATGGTTTTCGTAAACGAGCCCTTTCAAAGCCCCGCCGCTCAGCAGCGCGCGAAGAAGTGGGTCGATCGAATTGCACCGAGCAGGTACGAAGGATATAAAGCGCCGCATCCCCGGTCACGATCCTTTAAGGATTCGGTACGTTTCCGTGTCGAGGCCTGGCGCACGGCTCTAGGCCGCCGCTGACGTAAGCTGGTACAGACCTCGTGAACTCCGGCACCTCGAATCGATACCCGCCGACCTTGAACCATTTTAAGCTCACCCGTTATATGGACGACCCTCTGCGGAGAAAACTGGGATTCCGCAGCGCCAAGGCGCGACCCAAAAAGCTTTCCGTGGGCCACCCTCCGGGCTCTGCTGCCCCGCAGAATGGATTTCGGTCGCTCGTCGGCCGATGATAAAAGAAAACTGCTACGAGACTTCGCCGTTGACGCAAGCACGATCCTTTGTACCGATGTTTACTTGCGCGCGTATCGCAAAGGACGAGACGATCGTTCTTGAAAAGGAATAATCGTACGAAACGCAAATATTCGAGACGATATTCCTTGGAACTTTTCGCACCGAAATTTGTTTCCACGCATATGACTAAAAATGAAACGATCGTCCTTTGAAGAGAAATCGTAACGCGGGAGGACAAACACTTTATCTCGCGTTATGCATCTTCCGGCAGACGCTATCCACTGCCATTCCAGGGACTCGGCTTTAAGTCTGGAACGATCAAATATTTTCTCAAGAATGGCTTTTACTCGCAATGTACGTGGTAAAGCGGTGCGGAACTGCCGAAATGCTCGCGTACGCGCGCTGCCCCGTTTACGCGGTACGAAATTACGGAGGAGGGAAGGAGACGCGGAGAGAAAGAGGCTAAATTAATAGGGAGCCGCATCATTAACGCGAAACCCCCTCGAGAATTAAGGCGAATATTATTTCCGGCAAAATTATGATGCATCGGAAAAAAGCTGGAATTAGGGTATGTTTGCTCTTGGATTTTTTACACGGTTCTCCTTCCTACGAATAATTCGGCGAGAAAATATTTAACGAATAAATTCTTCTTTCCCTAATTATCAAAGATAAATACGAATAACAAATTATATGTTATACGAGTACACTGAAATACTTTATCGACGGAAAAAAAAACTCTAATCCAGTATCGCGCTCAAAGTTTGGTTAAAAATGGCCCATTAAAGGTTCGCGGTTCTCCACTGAAAACGAATTACGACGATCGCATTATCCAATTCGATTCTTAAAACAAAGAGGAGCACCATCGCGTGCCAACGACAAACTTCTTTTTCCCAATGAGCCCGATAACTCGATAACCTAACCATTTGCGTGCCGTGCTCCAGATACATCGTACATCAAAAAGCCACTTTGTCGATCGTCGAGCAATTCGCTACTCGGTATCATCCTTACTTACTTACGATCCGATCTAAAACATTGATCGCTCAAGACAAATTGCTTCTCCACTTGTCCGCAAATGGAAGCTATAAAAATCATATCGAGCCAAAATTCGGTCCACAAAGGGGTAAAGGCTTGAAAGCGGAAAAATAGAAGATCAACGCGTAAGCGGGGTGTCAAAATGTAAAAGAAACGTCGGCTATAGGGGGTTATCCGGTCGCAGCGCGCGTCGTAACTCGATATATCGCATTAACGCGATCCACGAAGGAGTTTTGATGGCGGACGAAGGCCAACTCGACCGCAATATTTCGCCGTTCCGGTGTCGCATGGTGTGGCGCCCAGGGGTATTGCGTTTCCGCCAGGGTCAGCAGTGGATTAAAGAGGATACGTTATTAAGAAATTGCCTCGGTGTTGGCTTTCGGGAAAGACGCGGAACTGCCTGGCGGGCCAACCGATTTCCAAACCTGACAGCCGCCATTTGCCCATCGTACCCGCGTTAACCGCATGCACATGCCGCTGTCCTCTGCCACGAATTATTTTACGCCACGAAATTGTCCTGGCGCCCGTGGCTCTTGCAGGTACGTCTGTATTAACGCGTTCAAACACTGCGCGCAGAATCATGGACGCCCGTTACGATGCTTCGTAAAACTCTTTTTATTCGGTGATTATCGATACTTAGATTTCTCGGCATCCATGCGCTGTGAAATTAACCAACTTCGTCGAAAATTCGTATCTTCTCTCGCGCCTCCACTTGTACGTTTATATAATATGGCGGTAATGTTTTGGTCCTTCGAAGCAATTCATCGTTTTGAAAATTATTATAAAAGTGAGTATGAGAACCGTGATAAAAATTGGAATAAATCTTCGTTAATAATAGCTTACACGCGAGTCGCAACGTCGGCATCGCGACATATGTGTATTTTTTCACTGTAAACCTTTAAACTCTGTGGTGCTCTTCGGAATTTTATTTGTAGAGACATCGTAATAAAAACTAAGCACGTTCGCTGCACGATATAAAATTACGTATATAAATACACTAACGCGGTATACAACGCTAACGGAATAAATATATGCGTAATAAAAAGAAAACTTATGCACGCAAACTAAACAAGGTGTTCGTGCGTAATGCAAAAAAAAAGACACGGATATAATAAAAAGTACGATGATTCGACTTTAAAATAAACGATGAAAAATGTCAGCATGTTATCATCAACGACGACATGGATCATCGCTATTATCTACCGAACAGTAACGAACTGAGAATCCAAATGAAATGTATTAAATGAAGTATACAAATTGAATGGAAAGAACGATTTTACCCAATGCGATCGGCGATCGAATTAATCCACTATCAATCCCGTTGTTCGTCAAGCATACCAAAGGATAAAACGTGCAAGGCATTTCTGGGGCAACCGGAGGGAAGGACAAGGTAATAAATGGTCGAGAGCATCCAGCGCTCGACGAAGTAAACCGCTCGAGTGTATTGGGAGAATTAAACTGTCGGCTGAGAATGACATCGCGAAATCTGCGGTTGTTGTGCGGAGGCCCAACCTTCGACGGGCGTATCCAAAGGCCGCGCACTGCCGGATCGGCCCCAAAATCCTGGCCAAAAGTCCAAAAACGCTTTTGCTCGCTTTGTAAATCCGCGAACTGTATTTCGTTTACGAATTAGCTCAACGTCATCCTTTAACAAAACGAACATTTAATATTCGTTATTCTAAGTGATATTCAACGTTAAACGTAATAGCGTTGGCATACGAATTGTTTCCAACTGAAACTAGAAATTATACGACGAATAATCGTGTATCGAGATAATCCATCAATGTCAGTATTATCTAACGCGCTCTAAATTCGTGTTTAGATTAATCCATTGGTTCCGAAAGATTTCTATAGTTGCGGTAGATAAAACTACACGGTCTATATATTGTTTTCCTTTTTCGAGCAAATAGTTCTCCATCGAGCAAGACCGAGGGTCGATTTTTTTACAAGTTTTAAACGAGTTTGGAAAAGTGTAAAAAATAGTTTAAAGGTCGCGGAAGAAGTTTGGATTGAAATTAACCGCCACCTTCCGCGACCTTACGGCGTATCGTCATTTATTTATCGATTCTCACTTTTATGGTCATTGCAGTAAACCAACTTCCTAACAGAGTTTGACGTTTATTGGTACAAGTTCCCCTTCTTGTTATAGGATGCTTCGAAATACCAAATGTGTATAATAATACTTCGTCCGACGTGGACGAAGCATTGGAATATTATATAATATCTTTAATTCACTTATATTTTTTATAATCGCGATTCTACTTAAAACCACAAATGCCATATTTAATATTAAACGATTACATTCCAAAGTTATTTTATCCTAATATCTCCCAATAATATACCTTCCACTCAAGAATATTAATGTTGTCGAAGATTTTAAGAAAATTCAGCAGTGCGCGCGCCGAACTGCGTAGAGTTAATTTTATTTTCGTTTCTCGGAAGAGAGCAGTATTGTGCACGCTCTAAGAGGCACATGGCGGATGCTGACTCTCAAGGATGTCTCGAAGCATCGGCCAAAAGGCTTTTTATAGGCATCTCGATCGCCGACAAAAATAAGCCGCGATCCGGTTGCGCGTACTTGACGAAAAATCCTCTGAAAAACTGAAAAGTAACTCCCGCAACAACTCCATCGTGATTTCCCGCGAAAAATGGCAATATTCGATCATTCCGCTGTTATTAATTTCTGTTGCAATTTTGAAATTTCGATCGCAGCATGATATTGGCACTAATTATAATTGTCCCGTTAAGCGTAGAGATATTGGCTCCGTTAATCGTGGAGTATTTATTTCGAAATTTATAACTATACTGCACCTACACATACGTAAGCGTGTACAAGCAGACGCCACGTACTCGCCTATTTACATCCTTACTCAAATCATGGAATTTATCCAATGTGCCAACCTAAGAATATTTTGACGTGTTTTAATGTCGTATTTAGCACGGAGATGGTTGCTTTCTTCGTCATGCATAGGTATGTCAAGGAGACAGAAGCGGTTGCAGGAGTTCTCTGGTGTCCGTCGATAAATTTATCGGTCTCTTTTCGTTGCAAATATATTTCGTCCCCTATTAACCACAAATTTCCATTTACCATGTTCCTAAAATTAAACGAGTAGATATTCGCTTATATTTATGAATTCCATATATAGAAATGTAAAAGAGAGAGGAGTACTTGTAAAAGATATATCCTACGTCTGGTCTTCCAGTGTGCGTCTGAGTATGTCCATTTCTTATCATCGTCAAATAATTTATATGGCGAATTCTCCGCTTTACATCATTACAAAATTAATTTTAATAGTTTTACGAGCATCGTGAATTCTCTTCATATTCGCCACCCGGTGATGTGCCATTTTTCGTATTAATTTTCGATTATTAAACGACACACCACAGGAAAGCGGTTACTAAAATTAATTCTGGAATATACCGAGGGCACGTGGTTTGAGCGTTTATATATATATTGTATAATATTTCAAGCAGGGAAAATGGATCATTAGTGGTAGGAGGACAGAGCTAAACTCAGACGCGTTGGTAAACCTCGTTATTCCTTAGGAAAGAAAGGGTTCCGCGTCGTTGATATTTAAATTTTGCACACGCTGGTCAACGCGGCGAATTATGGCGAGTTACGTCTTTTTTATTTCCGCTTGGTGTACGTTAACTTCTGCGTATATGCGCGATTCGGCCCTCGCGCATCCTTATACTCGAACACGATCGTTGCATCTTCCAAATCCTTCCTATTTGTAGACTCTGCGAAATTGACGGATATAGGGCTCCATGTTTCAAAAAAAGAAGTAAATTTCGTAGCAAATAATCGAATCCTCGCTAGACGACAATCCATTAAAAAAAATCATTTAAAACCGTACTTTCCAACGAACTAACGATGTAATGCATCCTAATACGTTTCTGTGCAGACTTCGGACCCTCCTTCAACGATTACCAATAATTTGATTATAAACGTCGAAATGAGCAAATTTTTACATTGACTTTACCTAGAAATGAATAGATCGGTTTTCAATTATATTTATACAACCTCTATTACCACGGCTATGTTACCAGGCTTCCATATCACGGTATCGACTCTTTGCGCAAATAACCAAAAACCGACCTACCTCCGCGTTTTCCGATTTTTGTAATCAAATTTTTGACGATTGCCCAAAGGGGATGCGAAGTCTGCACCGAAACGTATTTTTAAAAATATTTTTTAACAGGTTTCTCGCAAAATACATGCGCAGTACGCGTATCGCCTTGTTTAGAGACTTCTTACGCTGTTGTCGATTCGTTCACGAAATTGAGGAGGTTTTATTCGAACGCGAGAAACAGAGGCGCGTTGAGAGGCGGTAGAGTTTCATTTTTCATCGCTTAAATCGTGTTCGCACTACGACGCAATTCAGGAACAAATACCGGTTAATCGATTACGCTCCTTCCTCGCCTCTACATCGGAGAGGAAAGAATAAAGTAGAGGCGCTCCGTACGGATCGTTCATTTATTCAAGGCGCTTCCGCCGACGCGAATGACATTTACTCGAAGCGTGCAAATGTCAGCGGCGAGTTTACGGAAGGCAGGTGCAAACGACGCAGAAGCATTTTTTCCGTGAAAAAAAATCCACCAGTTTAACGAATAAAATGATCGCGGCATAGGCGCTGACTTTTACCCCATCGGAACATTCTAAATATTCTTAGCTCGCGCCCCGTTCGTTGCGCGTTCCAACCCTTTCTAAAATGCCGAACTATTTAAAGTGGAGATGGGAGAGGACGGTAGCGTCGTCGGTTCGCAAACGCTCGATGGCGCGGGGAGAGCGAGGAGGTAGCGAGAAGAAAAGAAAAATAGGGGAGGCGTAAGGGAGGAGAATGCCGGGGTAATCGCGTTTACGAAAGAGCGTAATTGCTGTCCCCGTCGAGGAGAAGCGACGGATCGACGTGCGACGGACGGGAAATCGATCGGTCGACCGGTCAATTTTGCGACACTACGTTCTACTCGCGCCTACACGCTCCCGATGAATTTCCGTTAAATGCTCGGCGTCGATTTTCACCAATTTTCTCGATTGAAAATAATTAAGGTAATCCGTTACGCGCATCGATATAAATTTATAAACGCGATGAACCGATATTAGTACGCGATAAATTTACAAAACGAGCGGTCGCGAATACAAGCGCGAGCGAACGAAGGTAGATTTTTTGAGACACGAGGCGGCAGAAGAGGAGCAAATGAGACAGAGTGCACGGATTATTTAGAGAAATACACGTAGACGATGTGCGTGCGATCGGCTACCAATGAAAGGAGGTGCGTGCAGAGATCTTATCGACGAAGTTCCTAGCTCCGGAAGATAGAGAATCACAGACCACGACGTTGCACGATAAAGAGTCAAAATTAAGAGTCAGAAGACCCGATAAGAATGTTTCAAAGTGCCAGAGCAGATGCGAATAACTCGTATCCTATCGTTAATAACGAAGTACCTCCACGAGTCGTTGGCGAAAAGACCCTCGAGTCCCACCGGCTTCCCGCAAATCCGATAAATCTCGCGGACGGTAAAATAACCCTCGAGCGTGAACACTCGTACGTATCGCCGCTTTACAATTCCAGTAGGAAAGAGCCGTACGCATAGCGCTCGTTTCGAAAGCTCTCGCAATCTCCGCGTTACAGGGCGTTACGGCTATATTAGCCGGAAGAGCGAGGAAATTAGCTCGCGCTTCGGCTCGATCGCGCTCGGGCCGGGGCGCAACGAAGGGCGCGCGAATAACGAAAGCTTGGCTCGGTGTTTCGGGGGCGTTTGTTTTAATTTCGGCAGCCGGCGGTAAGTAAACACCGGTCGGACGTTACGCTTAACCGGCGAAGGGGGGATTCAGTGGCGGGCGGCGAGGCGCGACCCGCTCGCGAATTACGCCTGAATTAATAATACCGGCCTGCTGACGCGCCGTTGACATTACAGATCTAACGCTTTGCATAATTATTCCGGGAGCCGAGCCGGGATTTTAACGATCCCACTGCGGGACCCACGGACGAGTGCATTCGAACGTTTATCGCGGCTCCGAATGCGCCGACGTCTCGACGTTGCCCTTCGACTTTCTCTCTTTCCTCTCTCTTTCCTCTTCCCTTCCTTTGACCCTCCTGCAAAAATCCCGATGCGCGGGAAGACGAGTGGGCCGTGAAGAACGCGAGGGCGAAGGGAGGAGGGTGTATTTTACGAATGAAATCTCACGGAAATAGTCATTTTACGTCGGATACTGTTGTGTCGTCGAAAGACCCGAATCGCGAGAAGGTGAACGTGATTTCCAAAAGGGTGAACTCGAAGGGTGTATCGAAAGATGACGCTGCTTGAGATATTGAATATAAAATAAGTTGAAAGTGCCGACAAAGGTGGTAAAAACCGTAGTGCGACATCGCTTCGAAGATGTCGATGATAGATTACGCGTACGCGTTATATATTTCGGAATGCTCTATATCGCGGGATATCCCTGAGTTTCGGAATTCTGGTTGAGGAATTCGGTTCTAAATCGTATTCGACATCGCTGGATTATTCCGCGCGATACGCAGACATTTCGTTAGGTGCACAAATTGATCGGGTATTTCTACGTTAAATTGGGTACGTCGTTCGTGGCATTTTTCCATAAATCATTTTTGTATTCACCGCCAAAACGAAGCAAAGTTATCCAAATATTCCGCGCGGCAAAGGGAATCGCGTTTCTTTGCAACGCGAAAGATTTACGATTTCTTCGAAAAAGCACGGAATACATTTGCACGCGTAAGTGTAAAGACGTCGGTGGTCGCCGAGTCGATAAAGCCGGAACTTTGCGACGCTCGTTGAATTTGCGAGGCTTTTGAGATACGCGAAGACCTCGGTTCTTCAAATATCGAACCTCTATCCGCGTAAAGGCAACCATCGGCATTGGGAGTATCTTTTATTCGGCCCCGTAACGCGATTTTTCGCTTCGAGAAAGAAATAATCGCGGGAGACGGTGTATCAAAAAACATAATACGATCTATACAATAGTGATTCACTCGAAAAAGTGGTACGTCCTCTTACTTCGACCGCTGACGGTACGATAACCAATATTAAATATGCGAAAATAGCATAAAACTGCGGAATTTTCGATAAAATCGAACGAACAAAGAATCGCTAAAGGTATATATAAAACCAAGCCACGGAATATCGAATTTTATCGTAAAGACAAAGAAAAAATTCAAAACGGCAAACCGTAGAATATCGAATAAATTCCGACGAACCATAAAAAAGCGTATACGCGGTATTCAAAGGAGAAAAACCAGTCATATTTGTACGGTCCATAGGATACAGCGCGTCGAGTGAAAGAGCGTTGGCGAACAAAGGTCGAGAGCTCGAACTTTTCTGAGAAACGAACTTTTTTTCCACGTCAGCGTCACGATCGATTTATCACTGGCTTTTCGATAGTTACGGAAACCGTTACGCATATCCCCAATTATCTCCAGTAGTCTCCTTAATCCCCGGTACAGATACCGAATATCGTTTCCTCGAACAAAAAAATGTTGGACGATAGCGTAATATCGAGGAAGGGAAGAAAGTTCTAAAAGGGAAAAGAACAAACCTGGGAGGGGGCAGCGAACAGTGCGGGAAGGACGACGAACACTCGAGGTCTTTAGGAGCGCGAATCGCTTATCGGGAATATCCGGCGGCGCCCCCATCGTGGAGAGGAGACTCGAGGCAGAATGAACCGGGCGAAGGGCGGCACAAAGGCTGAAAGGGCCGAAATTCGGATACTACCCGTATGAGCCCTCGAGGCGCATTGTGCGTCGACGCCGGAATGCCGGGAGTGTTATTGGAGGTGGCATTAGCGCAACGGACCGAACGCCGGTATCGAGGAGCCGATTATTCGCGCCGCCAGTTGCCGGACCGCAAAGCCGCGGACTTTGAGGAGATATTTTACGCACGGTGGCCCCCGACCGACGAACTGGCCCACCTTCCACGCCAGTGGCCTCCAGGGTGGGGGAAGGGAGGCGATACCTGGGAGTATGCCGAAAACTTTCTTTTTTAATTAATTTTCGGCACCGACCAGCAAGGCGATTTGACCTGGGACATATCGTTTAAGCTGAATTTGGAACCATCGGAGCTACGGTATACGTATCGCATGGAAAAACCATGGGCGATGGGCGGGGTTCGAAGCCGGGTCTCCCGTGTGAGGAGCGAGATTTGAATATTAGGCCGCGAGTAGGTAAAACGCGACTCGCGAGCCGCACGCGACTCTATCGCGAGCCAACGATTGTGTATTATGCAATATTTAATGAAAAAGACTTTTTTGTTCCCACGGGATAACGTCGATTCGATCGGCGAACTCTGAGCTCCGCGAGAACGGATGGAGAATGGATTATAATGGTGTGCGGATAGACCGCTTCGAAAGACCACGATAATGTATCGTTGAAGATACTTTTTATCGATAAACGAAATTATTACCGATTACAAGTATCTATGAGAGATGTATTTGCGTATCGTACAACAGCCGCGATACAGACGTGGCCTTTCAAAAGATATTCCGACGATATCTCTCGGACAAATTGCGCCGCGTCCAACCGAAATTCACGCTGGAGGAACGGAGGGAAACATGGGCAGAATCCTTGGATCCTCCCGGTAACATGCCCTCCGCTCCTTACGCTCTCTCTCGCTTGCACTCGTGCACTCCTACGTTCCGTCACGCCCTCGCGATCGCACTCGACACTCGCGCACTCCCTCGCTCGCTGACCGACTCTCCTCCTCTCCCTCGCTCTTCAACGTTCCTCCATCCCATCGGAGATCTTTACCATCTTACGGACGTTTTTAAGCATTTGCATTGATCTCCATCGTATAGACAACCATCGATTTGCGGTAAATATCGTTACGCCGCCTGAAGCTGCTATCTTGATCGAGTACATCATCGTGAACGAGATGCCTACGATAAGTGGAGTCGCGAAGAGACCGTCTTTGAAGACGCGCGCGAAGCCGAACTCTTGCATAACAAGCATCGTTAATAAATATGAATTAAACTAATGGTTCTTGCGAGCAGTCGTAAGGAGCGGTCGTTTAGAACTGCTCGAAAGGACCATTCGTTTGATTTATACACGTTTCGAGCAAGAGGAAACTCGGGAGTAACTATATCGTTAATAAATAGTCGTTACCAGTTTTGAGCGCGTCGCTACTCTCTTTCCAGAGCCGTGCTCGTTTTCCGATATGAATTCGGAAAGTAACACTCTCGGCGCAACAATATTGTTCAAACGAGCGTTCTCTCTTTCTCCCACCCTCCCTCTCTCTCCTTCTTCCTCCGGCCATCTCTCAGCCTCTCCCGGTCCGTCCTTCGACCCTTCCCGCTTCCTGGCCTCGTTCTCCTGCCGGCCAGCGAGGAATTCCGCACCCCTGGGGAATTTCGAGGCGATGCGTTATCCGGCCGGGCAGGGGTATTTAATATCCAGGATATTAGAGGTGGGGCCCGGAGTGCCGACGAGCGCGGGGACCCGCAGATGGTAGGTAAAAATCAACGGTCTACGAGAGATCTATCTATCTTGCTGGCCGCCCTGGATAACCTAGGAACCTATGCAGAAGCCTGCGGAATGTCGTACCGACACTCGGTCCTTTTGATTAATAAGAATCTTCGATTAATAAGTATCTCGTAGCGACTCGCAATATTCCTTCTCGTAACTTCGGATGAAAAGTCAAAGGTGGAAACGTATCGGATTGGAACACGATCGCGGGACAGTCTATTTCTAACGATGTTCGTTCGAGAGAAAATGTTAGAAAGAGCAAGAAAAGTACCACGTGGGATGGATCTCCGAATACTCGAAGACGTATAACGTTCGATCGGAGATGTGCAATGTTTCTCTCTGGAAGAGATTATTTCATCCCCGTATTAGGTGCACAAAGACAGCTTTGACCGTGGCGGTGAAAAAGTTTTCTATCTCAAAGATTCGAAACGTATCTCGGCTGTTCGTTTATTGATATCTTAGCGCATCGTCCAAAAGTGACGCTGAGCTTTGGATATTTCAACTTTAAGCCTATCCCCTAGAATGTGCGAGGATCTGAAAATTATAGTCGGTACGGAAAATAAGAATTTGCTAAGAAACGCGAATTGAAGCGTTAACCACGAGGAGCGAGTAAAAATTTAGCGGCAAAAGGAGCAAAGATCCGCTCCTTACCGCTCGTATCCAAAGTACCGCGCTTCGCATTAAGGGGAACAAAATTAAGGTCAAGGAATAACCATCTAATTTTCTTATCTCGTCGACGGACGCGGAATAAAAATCGGCTTCTTTCCTCTCACGTTCGAACCGCTACGTGGAAACCGAGTAATATCCGGGTCAACGAATTTTTACAAACTCTTTTGTGTCGTATTACTCGTAGGATGGAAACTATACGTTTCCTGAGATGAGTTCCGGATCAAAATTTGATCCTCCGGGAGCTTTCTATAAACCGCACGAGTTTATAATGGGAATTCATAAACATTCTCGACGTGCGAGAAAACACGGTGAACCCGTGCTTCGGAGGGATTACAGGTTTTGCACTCCGAATGCGTCCTTTTGGAAATCAAGTTTCGTAGGCAAATGTGTGTGTGCGTATAAATATTTTGTATAACGAACGAGCCTTTAATATCGTACAATACGATGTTACGGAGTTCCGTGTTCAACCATTACTACGCACATTGGATAAAGCTTTTCCATGGGAACGATAACATTACGTCGGATATTTTTTACATCCTCGAAAGACTCGAATCGTAAGGCGGCGAATTTGATTTATAAACGGGTAAATTTGATTTGCAAAAGGACGAATTTGGTTTACAAAGGCGGTCCATTTGAAATGCAAAAAGGTGAATTTCGAGTGCAAAACCTGTATATTCACATGGCATACTAGAATGCTCCCTATTATTTTTGACGAAGTTATAAATATTCAAATCCTACCGCATACCGTTCGTTCCATTATGAAAATCATGCCGTCGCCACGAGCCACCCAGTACATTGGTACGTGTCTAGTGCACGGTGAAGATTCGCGTCCCTGGAAGGAAGACGTGACTCGAGAGTTCTTATTGCTAACCGAGCGGCCAGGACCGCGCTAAGGCGCTCCAGCTTCCCTCCCAGCAAAGCCCACCTTCCGCTTACTCCTTTCAAATTCGTCCTCCAGGCTCTTTTATCGTGGCCCAAGTACGCTTCTCAAGTTTTTCACGATATTTTTGGCCAAACCTCCACCTACGGCGTGTTCTCACGTGCACCGCCGACTATAAGTATCCGAGCAACCAGGAAATTCGGGTAAATACTCTATTAACCCACTGTAAACCTACGGTGACTTCAAAGTACCTTCCGCTCGCGCGCTCTTTCCCGACTATGCTATTCTAACTCTCCGGCTTCGTGGAGTTTAGAAGCGCGCGAAGAGACTCTTTGGCGGCCGAGTCGTCCGTTGCTCACGTATCATATTTTTTTTCCTCCTACGAACGTGAGATCACGGCAAAAGGAAGATTCGAGTATGGTCTTTGAGTCATAATCTGGGAGGAAAATCGGTTGAAAGGACTTTATTCTACGATAAGTAACATTACGAAACACCCGGATACTTAACCAACGTCATTTGCTCGACGAGCGATGCACAATAATGGTATATGTAATGTAAAACGTGATAAACGAATAAAGGAAACGATATA